>PVKM010008992.1:0-37824 GCA_004027735.1 Carollia perspicillata | reverse complement strand
GAGGAGGAGGAGGAGGAGGAGGAGGAGGAAGCAGCAGCAAAAGTAGTAGTGGTAGTAGTTGGTAAACACTGAATTAAGTCATTTGGGTTCCCCCAAAAGGCAAACCTGAAGTAAGAACTTTGGTGCAAAGAGCTTATTTAGGGGACAGGAGAACCAGGAAGCACACCTGAGGGGATTAGAAAGTCATGGGAAGAAAGTTCTAGTAAGGTTTTATTAACAGCTGTGGATAATGGAATTCACTCCTGCTAGAGACCCTGTGAATAATCCTGTAAACACGCCTTAGAATTGTCCCAGTGAGGAAAGAGAAAGCCAGGGTATCTATACATTTCCTTGGTTGAGGGTTGCTCCCAGGGCCATTGAACTCCCAGCACTTCCTGGCTGCCATGCATGGGGCTGACCACCACTACTCAGGCAGAGCAAACTAAGAGACCCTAGTGTTTAAGCAGAGAAGACCTCAGGATCACACACTACAGCAGCCAATGAACTGTGGTAGGGAGAGGGCCTCAATAACATGCTGCAAACTTGAAAACACAAGGGCAAAGACATCAACAAAAGGAGCTGAGTAAGCTCTTCGGAATACGTTACAGGTAAACTTCATGAAGAGGTCATTTGTCACCAACACCAAAAGTTTAAAGTTTAAAAACAGCATCTACAATGTGGAGTGTGAAAAGGACTACTGGTCAAGAATTGGGACTTCTCAAGTCAAAATTACATAAGGATGCCATTAGTCTGCATGGCCCCAGGGTCAAATCCTGCCTTCTGCCTGATTTTGTGTGGCCCACCAGCTAAGAATGGTTTTTAGAACTGGATTCTGACGCTATCTCCTGGCAGTGTCTACCTGGTATCTACCAGGAGATAGCATCAGAAGCCACAGGTTAAGAGTGCAGTCCTACAAGACTGCCCTGTCCCTTCCCCACTGAACACACTTCAAACACGGGATGTAAGCACGAGTTACCAAACTTCTGACTTACTGGCTACAGACTGGAGGTAGCAATGGCCCACTCCAACTCAAAATGCTAACTGCAATTCAGGTTGTCACCTGTACTTCTGAACCACTGGTTATAACTCAGAGGTTCCCAACACCCTCTCCTTGGGCTTGATTAACTGTTAGAATGCCTCACAGTACTCAGAGAAACACAGTACATACGACATCACTGGCTTATTATAAAAGGATGTAACTAAGGAACAGCCAGATGGAAGAGACGCACAGGGCATGGTATGTACGTGGGAAGGGGTACAGGGCCTCCATGCCCTCTACAGGCGTGCCACTCTCCTTTCACTTCCATGTGTCCAGCAACCTGACGTTTTCCAAACCCATCCTTTTGGCTTAGACACTTTATTACACAGTCATGATCGATTAAATCAATCTCCAGCCCCTCACCCCTCCTGAAGATCAGGGGGTGGTATCAAAAGTTCCAACCCTTCACTTCCTAACTTGTATAAATGTCTAATCAAGAATTGCAGTCAAGAGAGAGGTGTAGGTAGATACACTTTGCTTTCCTGCACAACCAAAAGAAGGACAACAACAAATTACCAAACAAAAAAACAACCAGAACTGTCAGAAAATCCAACTGTATGGAAATCCAACAACCAAGGAGTTAAAGAAGAAACATTCAGCCAGACTGGTAGGAAGGGTGGAGACAGGCAGCCAGGGCAGAGAAGACATGTGGCAAGGTGGCTGGCTGGGTAGTCCCACATTCACATGTGGATAAACCAGGAGGAACAACTGGGGAGTCAGACAGACCACGCAACCCAGGGTTCCAGCATGGAGGGGTGTGTGGGGCGGGGGGAAGCCTCAAAACCTCTGGCTTTAAGAACCGGTGGAGTTGCAGCCACGAGGAAAAAACTACCAGGGTCCTAGAACATACGCAAACCCACCCACCTAGAAATCAGCACCAGGAGAGCCCAATTTGCTTATGGGTAGCAGGGGAAGGAACTAAAAGCCAGCCCAGAGCCAAGCAAGTGGCACTATTCCCTCTTACTCCTTCCCCACATACAGCACCACTATGTAGCAACGTGGGTTGCCCCACCCTGGCGAATACCTAAGGTGTGGAACCTTAGACAAAGACAAAGACATGCCAAGACAAAGAAATCTTGCCCAAATGAAATAACAGATCAAAGGCCCCAAAACAGAACTAAGTGATGAAGAGGCAGCCAACCTATCAGATGCACAGTTCAAAACGCTGGGAATCAGGATGCTCACAGAAATGGTTATTATGGTCGCAAAATAGAAGACAAAGTGAAATAAAATAAAAACAAACATTCAAATAGAACAGAATGAAGAAACAAGAATTCAAACAAATGAGGAGAAGCCTAGGAACTTCCAGGACAACTTTAAATGTTCCAACATCCAAATCATAGGGGTGCCAGAAGGAGAAGTGGAGAGCAAGTTGAAAACTTATCTGAAAAAATAATAAAGGAGAACTTCCCTAATCTGGCAAATGAAACAGACTTCCAGGAAGCTCAGAGACTCCCAAAGAAATTGGACCCAAGGAAGCACACACCAAGACACATCAAATTATATTACCCAAGGTTAAATACAAGGAGAGAATCTTAAAAGCAGCACGAGAAAAGGGGACAGTTACCTACAAAGGAGTTCCCATAGGTCTGGCTGATGTGGCTGAATTGATTGAGTCACCAGTTCAATTCCCAGTCAGGGCACATGCCTGGGTTGCTGGCCAGGACCCCAGTGTGGGGAGCATGAGAGACAACGACACATTGATGTTTCTCTCCCTCTCTTTCTCCCCACCTTCCCCTGTCTCTTTTAAAAAATCTTTTAAAAAAGATTTTGTTTATTTATCTTTAGAGGGGAAGGGAAGGAGAGAGAGAGAGAAATATCAATATATGGTTGCCTCTCATGTGTCCCCTGCTGGGAACTGGCCTGCAACACAGGCATGTGCACTGACTGGGAATGGAACTGCGGTCCTTTGGTTCACAGGCCCATGTTCAATCCACTGAGCTACACCAGCCAGGGCTAAACAAAATCTTAAAAAAACAAAACAAAACTATCAGCAGATTTCTTAAAAGAAACCTTACAGGTAAGAAGGGGCTGGAAAGAAGTATTCGAAGTCTTGAAAGGCAAGGACCTACATCCAAGAATACTCTATCCAGCAAAGCTATCATTTAGAATGGAAGGGCAGATAAAGTGCTTCCCAGATAAGGTCAAGTTAAAGAAGTTCATCATCACCCAGCCCTTATTATATGAAATGTTAAGGGGACTTATCTAAGAAAAAAAGACCAAAAATATAAACAATAAAATGACAACAAACTCACAACTATTAACAATCAGAACTAAAAAAAAAAGCAAAACAATCTAAGCAAACAACTACAACAGGAACAGAATCACAGAAATGGAGATACATTGAGAGTTATCAGCAGGAAGGAGGAAGGGGAGAAATGGGGAAGGTACAGGGAATAAGAAGCATAAATGGTAGGTACAAAATAGATAGGAGGAGATTAAGAATAGTATAGGAAATATAGAAGCCAAAGAACTTCTAGGTACGACCCATGGACATAACTAAGGGCGGGGGGAATGCTGGTGGGAACAAGGTGCTGGGTGGAGGGGAATGAAGGGGAGAAAAAGGACAACTGTAATAGCATAATCAATAAAATATACCTAAAAATGTCTAATCACTATGATGTGCACCTGAAACTAACATAATACTGTATGTCAACTACAAGTGAAAATAAAACTAAATAAAATTCCAACCTTCTACATGGCTGATTCTCCAGGTAGCCAGCCACCATCCTTAGGTGCTTTCCCAAGGCCACTCATTAACATAACAAAAGACACCTTCTAACCCTTATGAAATTCCCAAAGTTCCAGGAGCTGAGAGCCAGCAATTATGGAAGACCAAATGTAAGTGAGAAATATATTCTGATCATCTGAATGATTAACTATGTGTTTCTGATAAATCACAATGCCTCAGGGGATAAAATAATTAAAAGATTATTCAT
Organism: Carollia perspicillata; assembly: GCA_004027735.1. Taxonomy (NCBI): domain Eukaryota; kingdom Metazoa; phylum Chordata; class Mammalia; order Chiroptera; family Phyllostomidae; genus Carollia; species Carollia perspicillata. The sequence continues at coordinate 33,867 of PVKM010008992.1, read as the reverse complement.
ACAATTTTTTACATAAAATTCAAACTTCAGTTTTCATAAGTAGTTTCATGGAACATGGCCACACTCATTTGTTAACATAGTGTCTATGGCTGCTTCTGTATTATAACAGCAGGGTAGAGTAGCTGTGACAGAGACCTAAGGACACATAAAGCCCAAAATATTTACTACATGGACTTTTACAAAAAAAAAAAAAACTTTGTGGACCCGATTCAATAAAAACTCAATTTTGCATCAATTAGGCTTTAAACTCTAACCTCAGAAACATATACCTCACCTGTTGCCCATCTTCCCTTTTATTTTTTTAAGATTTTATTTATTTATTTTTAGAGAGGGGAAGAGAAAGAGGGAGAGAAACATCAATGTGTGGTTGCCTCTCATGCGCCCCTGCAACGGGCACCTAGCCCAAAACCCAGCTATGTGCCCTGACCGGGAATCGAACCAGCAACCCTTTGGTTCTCAGGCTGGCACTCAATCCACTGAGCCACACCAGCCAGTGTCCATCTTCCCTTTTAAAGTCTGTCCCTCCCCATAAATTCCATCTTGCCATTTCACACTAAAGGAGCAGCCACTGGCGTCCATCAAGAATAATTAGACAAGAAGGGCATGCAATCCAAAGATGTACTAGAAATCAAGTAAAGTAAATCTCTTAGTGACTGGCAACACTGGTAAGACCAGTCCTTCTTATCAACAAAAAATAGTGGATAACAATACAAGAAAGATAAACTGCACAAAATAAAAGCAGACACAGGACACCAGAAAAGATCAGAAGTGTCAATGGTGCACATAACCAAGAGAGAAATAAGGAAAAGCAGGCATTCTGACAGCAAAAGAAGTAGAGTGCTGGAAGAAGGAACAGTTCAGACTGCGGGGGCCTGTGACATGTTCCAACAGAATTTTTGGTAGCATTCTTGAAGACTCAAAATGCTAGCAACCTAACAGCATTTATTATAGGGTAATCATTACTAACTAAAGAACAAGAACAGTGTCTGTAAAATATTCATTGATCAACAAATATCTATTGAATTGATACTATGTTCAATAGTATGCACACAGTTCTAGTGCTAGGGATAGTGATGAGAACAAAACACCATCATCTTTGAAGAAAGCCAGTATGACTAAAGTGGAGGAGGTAAAGAAAATAGGAGATGGCATCAGAGAGCAAGGCAGGAGCCTTGTAGATCAAAGTTGTTTAGATTGTATTATGAGTACAAGAGAAGCCACTAGAGCAGAGGTTTTCAGCCTATTTCACATTAGTATTGCCTGAGCAACTTTCCAAATATATTAATGCCTTGGCTGAGCCCAAACTACTTTGGTTTTAAGAGAGGAATGATATAGGTTTCAAAATCACTGATGATTTTGAAGAATTTTAAGGGGCAGGGATTACGAGAGTGCAAATAAGACCACGCATAAAGTTAAGGTGGGAGGGGGAATGATGCAAGTTTGAATTGCAATGGTTGGGCAGTAATGAAGAACAGAGGCAATTTTCCGGAGTATTTTTTTATGGTGGGGAGAATAAAGATGGTAGATGGGCAGAAAGGGGATGGCAAGGCCAAGAGATATTTTTAATTTTCTTTTTAAGAAGGGAAAGATATAACAGGATTACTTAAACAGTGATTGGAATGACCCTGTTAAAGTTAAAACATATTTACTATTATCATTCCTTAATGTGACTATCCCTTAGCACAGAGTCACTATGTCACTTCAAAACTTTTTAAGACTTGATTTGAGCTCTGTTCAATCTGCAAGACAATGTTTTCTCACCTTTTAGAAAAATCTTTCTTTGGTGCTTTATATTACACTGTGTATCTTATTTTCAAGCTAACAGTATCTCCATATCAAGTCCCATAAATAGCTCCATTCAGTATATCACAGGAATATATCTATTCTACTCAGAAGTAGCAAAAATTAGTTTTATACATTGACCAAAATCCTGAGAAAAATGATGTTTTACCAACTGAGAATCATTCACCTAGGCAAACATAACCAAGTACACATCAAAAATATGTAACTGCACAAAATGTTTGTGTGTGGAAAGCAATATATCTTAATGCAATAGCCATTGAAAGTAATGAAGTTACCTCATACATTACACCACTGCTCGCCTCACCAGTGGCAAGTCAAACCATATTGTGTATTTACCTATTTCTCTGGTTAAAGACTAACCAGAAGCATAAAAACAGGTTGTCTTTAAAAGGAACATGGACATCCATAAGTAATTATAAATAAATGACAAGCAAAAGAAAATGCTACTGACTAGTAACATAATATTTTTCTTATGTAGTATTTGTAAAGGAATAGATATTGATATTCTTTGCATATGCACCTCCGCCTTCTGTAGATCAGCTGTGTAAGGGGCAGGGTGGTAGTGCTCCCATGTTGTCTGTAGCTGCCCACTCAGTGTACAGGCTCTGGGGCTTCCCAGGTGGTGCAGGCCAAGGTCAGCCACCACTTGTGTTTTGCCTGAGACTGCCTGCCTGAGCTGAAACAGCAATATGAGATGGCTGCTACTGGACTGCACTGGGAGATTCCCAGGCTAAGCCAAGCTGTGAATCTAGGCTGGCTGCTGCTAGTGCCAGGCCTGGGGCTGCTTAGCAAGAGGTATGGGTGCTGGGGGCTCAATGAGGCTGGCTGTTGTTTGAGAGGATTTTAGAAGTGGTGAGCATGAGCCAAGACCTGCCATTCATAAGGAAAAGAAGCATGGGTAGGGATGGGACTGAGTCTCTGAGGATCTCCAGGGTGGGGCTAACAGTGTTGGCTGGGTGGATGGAGTCTCAGACATGGCATCAGACTGCCACTTCTGTAGTTCTGTGGGAGGAGAGGTCAGAAAAGGGACATTGACCTCTGCCTTCCTGTTAGGAGAAAGCTGCCCCACCAGCTCTCACCTTGATGCTGGACACTTCAGTTCCTCCCTGTATGCCACTGGTGGCTTTCATGATGCTACTGTGGTGCTGGAGCTCAGAGGGAGTGAATCTAAGTCTGTGCATCAGTTAAGAAAAATTGCTGGGGACTCCAGAAGTTTCTTCCACCGATTCAACCCACACTGATTTTTGCAGCCAGAAGTTATGGGGACTTTTCTTCCAGTACTGGAATCTAGGACTGGGGGACCTGGAATTCCTCGCTCCCAAGATATCCCTCCTGAATTTTTATCTACTACACGTGGATGTGGGACCAGCCCATTCCACATTTCCACCTCTCCTAAGAGTCTGGATAGATGTGGCTTCTTTAATTCTGTAGTTGTTAGGCTTCCATTCAACTTGATTTATGACAGTTCCAAGTGATGGCTGTTCTATATTTTAGTGATAATTTTGATGTGGTTGTGCGAGGAGGCCAGCTGTGTTTACCTATACTGCCATCTTGATCAGAAGTCTGAAATAACTGTCCCCTCTATATATCACAATCTGGGCTGCAGACCATGTTCAATGATAACAAACATTTTTGCCTTTTTAGAATGTCAGCCTTGGTTTCAAACATACCATTAAACAACTGAATGGCACACACACACAATCAGGCAGGCACCTGCCATGATTGGAGTTACCAAGCATTACCAGGGTAGACTTATTTCAATCAACATCTTGAAACCAGTCAAGAAAAGATCATGCTCAACAACATATGCTAACAGTCAATTTTTCCAATATCATGATTTCCAGTTATGTTCCAGGTATCATGTAATCTTCTTTTATTTGGTATATTGTAATTTTAAATTATTCTTTCCAGATTTTCAGAAACAACCTACCATAAATACAAACATTTTCAGGAAGAAAAACTGAAAAGGAAAATGCACTATTATGAAATCATTGTTCATTTTCCTTCTTTGGGGGAGAAAGTAAGGAACTCCATTCTTTATTTATAAATATAGGCTTTTAGTAATTTTTAGAGGTCAAGAATTACTTAGATTATGGTATAACATAGGAGACAAGAATTTTCTATAATAACTTTTGGCAAAATGTTTTTTCTATTCAATTTTCAAAATATTTTGCTGGAATTCTGGAGAGAACTATTCCTGTGTTCCTCCTTTAATTAATAGAGCCACTCATACTGTGCTCTGTTGCACATAAAATAGTATCTGACAAATTCATATAAAATTCCAAATGACTAAAACATTAACTGAATCAATAAAAGTCTCTTCCCTTGACTGTAACAGAATGCCCCTCATATTCAAGTAGTTGTATACTGTATTTTGCCATGTATAATGCAACCCACGTTTAGGTCCAAACTTTCAGGGAGAAAAAGTCTTTTATCTTTTAATTCAATTTTTTATCTGTATACAAAGCCAATGATCATATTCCAGGGTATTATTTTGCATATGAATATCGTTATTGCTTTCTAGAGTTACACTTTTAATAAATAAGCATAAATAAAAGAATTTAAAAACATGATAGATACAGAATTAGCACTACCCACATATAATTTGCATCTTTATATTTCCCTCAAAAATTTGGGCAAAAAAGTGCACATTATACATGGCAAAATACAGTATTCTACAAAGATATCATGTGTATGCTCTAAAGAACAGAAAAAGGCTTGGGATTTCATCATTAGGGGCTGAGTATAAAAATACTGCTTATTCTACCAAATGGCTTTTGGTACCATAGCATTCACCTGCTCTATGAGTCACAAAAGAAAACAAATAATTTCAAAAAACTTCTCTGCTATAGAGAAAATATTATATGCCCCTCTTTATGCAATGAAAGCTAGCTTACGCCCTAGAAGAAAGGAAACACCAGTGATTTTCAACCAGTGTGCCACAACAATTTTTAAAGCCTGCAATACCTGATTATTTAGTCAGGGGCACTGATCTCGTCCATAGATTGTTAAATGAAAAAAAAAAGACAACAGCCAACACAATAGCCATCTAGTGTGAATTAATCAAAAGTATACCTTTTTTGTTAGAGCAACAAAAAATGTACTTTTGGTATGCCACAGAATTTTAGTAATTAGTTTATTTGTGCCATGAGATGAAAAGGTTGAAAACCGCTGAGATACACTACTGATAACACCCCATTTAACCTTTTCCTAATAGGATTACCAATCAGTACTTAACTGTTTTGACATGGGGTTTTAAAATGCAATTATTTTTGCTTTTGTTTAAATAAAAACTTTTGTTTAAAAAGCCAAGAAAATGAAAACAAAAGTTAACCAGATAACTTATTTTTTCTTAAGTACTCACGTTTTTCTTGTTTCTTTTATTAAACTTTATTTTTATTGTTGACACTATTACAGATGTCCCCAATCCCCTTCCCTTTACCCAACTCCTCCTGGCTCCTCCCCACCCCCGACCCCGCCCCTGTCGCCTTCCCTGTGGCCATCACCACACTGTTGTCTGTGTCTACTGGGTTATGCCTGTAGGCTTTTTGGCCAGTCCCCTCACCTTCCATTATACAGTTCCCCCACCCTCCTCTCTGACAACTGTCTGTCTTAAAATAAGTAACTCATTAGTAACTGTTTGGAATGAAGAAAGTAAGATGGTGCTTTTTAAGTGGCTTATATTTCTAGTTGCACATTTAAGAAGGAAATGTAAAATTTGTTTAGCATTCTCTCAACTTCCATAAACCAGATGCAAAGTTTATATTACTTTAAGTAATATTTGGTAGGGCAACATTACATTTAAAATTTTAATTACAGACAAGCTTTCTGAACACGTGCATTATTTTTGGTAAGTAGATATTTTTTTTCATTTTGTTAACATTGTTTACACTTTCTGCTGTTTCCTTTGTTTATTAGCTTCTCGAACCACAAATTAGGGAGTGTAACTATTACCATATTCAAGATATTAAAAAGTTTTTAGCCTGTCTTTACTGATGGTAGAGAAAATTTCAATCCTAGAGCCCTAGTAAAAACACTATTAAGCGGCTGGTCTGACACTACTGGCAATCGAGTCATGCAAACTGACCAAACCAGATATGGTGGGCCAGTGTCCTCCTAACTGCCAAAAAGGACTTTCAAACTCCTCCCCCTACTCCTCAAACCATTTACCTATACCACCTAGTCACTCGTCTACCTTATATGACTTCCTCCTTCATTTCACAACCAGGCAGATGGAAACACTCACTAAAAATTTATGGTCAACCGTGTCTAAGATACCCATGGGCAATCCCACTATGTTCCTTCAGTCCACCACTGTATTTCAAACTTCTCAACTGTCCTCAAACTCCTGAGTGTCCTCCTTCCCAGTAGACAACCATGGATTCTACTTCAGAAAATAGAGAAGCCATCAAGATCTGAACTATTTCACCTACATGCCAACCAAAATCCACAAACCTCCTCCCAGCTTTACTCCTATGGGTCTCTTGCCTTTATGTTATGATGAAAAAACATCTCTCTTCCTATTTATCTAAAATAAATCCTATCCGTGCTCTGCTGCCCTTCCTACCTTCTAGGAACCATGCACTTCTCTCTTTACACTGGCTTCCTAGATATCTCAACCATTCCCATGGCTTTAAGTGGCATGTTACCTTCCTAATTTTCATCTCCAGTCCAACTGTCTGCTTAGAGCACCAGCTTAGATACCCCACTCTATCCCACTCCTCCCCCTGGATGTCTCACAGGTACCTCAAACTTATTATCTCCTAACTCAGCCCAATATTCTCTTATCCATGTAAAAAAAAAAAGCACTAACCATCAACACAGTTGCTCAAGTGAGAAACCTAAAAGTAATGGATTCTCCTCTTTCCTGTATTCCCCATTTTTCAGCAAGCCCTTCTTCAGTTCTACTTCCAAAACTCTCCACTTCAGTCTCCAGCAGCACCGCCCTATTTCGAGCCACCATCACCTCCTCCAATGACTGCAGCAACAGGCATCTCCTAACTGTTCTTCCTGATTCCATTCAGTACTTCCCACTCAACGGACAAGGTGATCTCTTCAACACTTTCACGTCATCCTCCTGCTGAAGTCCTTCAACAGCTTCCAACTGCACCTAGAATACAATCCAAATGCCTATCGTCGTCTACAGAGCCCCACACAATATGGCCCATCTACTCCTCTGAATTCATCCTGTGCTCTTTCTGGGCTTCATCCACGCTTGTTGCCTTCTTATTCCAAGAACTGTCTTCTAAGAAGTAAGCTCTTCCCTGCCTCAGTGGCTTTGAACATGCTTTTCCATTTTGAATGTCTCATCTTTCAAATTTTAGTTTAACTTCCATGTTCTTCGGGAAGACTTCTTTAACCACCTAGCGAAGATGAGCCCTCCTGTGTCTCTCATTCTTCTCTATTTCAGTACACTGTGATATCACTTATTAAAACTTGAATTTATTTTGAAAATTTCTATTAATTTTGTTTGCTCATAGGAGGGAAGGTGTCTTTCTTCCCTACTAGATTATAAACTCTGAGAAGACAAGAACAATGTCTATTTTGATCACTGTTATACAGAACGGGGAAAAAGTAGGTTTGCAGTTGTGAGTACACGAACCAGAGTTTATTCTTGCATTATTATTGTGTTATTTTGCATACGAACAACTGTAAACCTACTTTTGCACCACCCTGTACTTCTAGCAGCTAGCCCAGTACCTGGCAGACAACATCTGCTAAATGAATGACTCCTCATACTGATAATGTTAAAGACATTCCATTACTAACAAAACATTAATCCCAACAAGGAAATTATTCTTAAATCACCAAGAAAAAATATGTAAGATTTGCTCATTTAATTTTATGTTTAAAAATCCATTTTATCTTTTCCAATTTCAGAATTAAAACATGCTTCTATACTAGCTAGGAATGCGGCAGAGAATCTCTTACACCATGGGAATCAAACTGACTTCCTCCTCTTCCATCTAAGAAGGATGAATTTCTTTGCCCAAGACAGTCCCTATTGTGCAAAACGATAGTGTTCCAAACATTCATTTGTTCATCGTAGAAATCTGATTCACCACAGAAAAACATAAACAACAGGTTCCAAATCAGGTTATCACCCGACCCAAGTATATTACTAGTAATACTGAACTATATTGATAAGGCTTTTTGTGCTTAGTGATTTACCTTGAGATAAGAACTCTAGTGGTGGCACCTGCAGAGTGTGGATGGTGGGGAGGGGAAGAAAGGGAATGTTGCTGGTAAATTGTGAGGGACACAAGACCTCCTGCTACAGCAGGACAACTGGCTTCTCCCCAGGCATCTTTCCACAAACTCTAGGTTAACCTGCCTATTTCCTCTTTCCCAGCTACAATGTGCTGTCTTAGGCCAAGGTTTCTTTCCTTTACTAAGCTGGTGGCAACAGAAAAGTTTTATTTTCTGCTTTACTCTTCAATTCCTGAAACAAACAAACCTCCTAATGTTTCTAATGCGCTATTATTGCCAATAATGTGTAAAGAAAGAGTCTACAGGTAAAATTAATGCTTAAAAGAATTTAAAAAAATTAACTCTATCATGTTATCCCTAATATTTCCTGAAATGTAAAGGACATTAAATAATAATTTCACTATAGAATCGCAATCTTTTTTTCTTAAAAACTCATATTCTCCAGGCTTTTGCTCTCTCTCTTCCTAAACTCCTTTTCATTTCAGACTTGAGAAAGCTGAGGGTCCCCCTCCTTTGCTCTTAGAATGTGTCTTCTTGTTCTCTCTTTATCAGGGAAAGAGGGGGCAAAACAGATGAAGTATGTGCTCCTCTGATACACAATCAATATGAAGTACTAAGCATTTTCCAAGCACTTAACATATGCCAGACATGAAGCTAGGTCATGGGAATATAAAATTAGTAAAAATTCCATTCTAGAGGTGTTTTTAGTCCAAGTGAAGGACACAGACAAGTAAAATGAGCTAAACAGATGAAAGAACAGTATGCCACAGGAGCAACCAGCTTTAAATGTGCAAGATTAACTGGGCTCTAAAGAAGAGGAGGCATTAAGACTGAGGTATCTCAGTCTTAAGAGATGGGGGAGTTCCAATATGTGCTAAGAGTAACTATTCTATAGAAAATGTGGGCTCTCAATCAGATTGTTTTATGAAGGTAATTACAATGGGATTACCAAGAATGAATCAGAAGAAGAGTCTAGCAACAAGAGAAGTACTGCAGTTTTTTGTGAGCTGGACTTGACCTAAGGCAGATGCTGAAGAGAAGCCAAATAGAAGAGACATGTCTAAGTTAGAATCACAGGTTTTACTGATACTGATTAGACACGAGAGGACAGCTGGAAGGTGAAGAGGTAAGCTAGAAAGCTCCTACCTTGAGAATTAAAGGGATAATAACAATAGCTTTAAGATTTGTTTATTAACCATTTAGTATGCACTTAACATATTCTCACAAAAAATGCTAAGCAGTAAATACAATTATAATCCCTGTTTTGGAGATGAGACAACCAAAAGACAGAAGTTGTATAACTTGGCCAAATCATAAAGCTAGTATATATAGAAGTTAGGATTTGAATCAGATGAGTGTGATTTCAGAAGTGGCATTCTTAAATAACAGTCCAGTAACCAAGGTAAAGTTATTCAGAAGAGAAGCAGGTTTGGACATGATGAATTTGAGGAAAAAGGACTAATATTAAAATTCATTTATATTTCATAGTAAAATCTTGATGTTTATCCTGCACATTTCTTATAGGAAACAGGTATTTAGGAGTGAGAAAGAAGACGGACTGCACATCTACAAGAAGGTAAAGAGATTATTAAATAAAGTAGAAATACCAAGTCTTGTCAGGGGGACCAATGAGCAATAGAAATGAGATATGCTTCTCATGGGGACTGTCTTTACTTCCTTCCCTCCCTTAATTAAGCGCCTTTCCTACCTCAGAGCTAAGTGACCTGCACTGGTAAGAGGACTACTGTGGGGTAGATTTCAATCAATATTGAAGGCAAAGGTCTGCAGCTGAGTAAAACTCTAATGAGAGTTTCAACAAACTTTTAAGGCTTCAATGACTAACTAAAGCAGAAGGACTGACCAATTAGGCAAAAAATTTAGAAAATAAACTTCTGATAGAAGTTGGCAAATTGACATATCTTTGACATAACTAATTGAAAATCAAGGAATTCACTCGTCAAAACAAAATTATCTCTTGAAGTTACCTACAAACCCCAAATAATAATTGCTACCTACTTCAATTTAATATTTGATACTACAAAATATACTAGCTCAATCCCAAATAATAATGACTACCAATTTCAATTTAATATTTGATACTACAAAATATACCAACTCAAATAGTTAAGAAGTGTTATCGGCTCACATAAACTATGCATGCAATTACATAAGGCACACAAATTGCAAGTGTGCCGATTATTCATTTCCAGAGGGTGGGTAACTTTCTATCCAATCCTGAAGGCTTAATACTTATTTGGTTCAACTTGGCTTAGTTCCTAGAAGACTGGACTCAGAGTCCATACAATGTCAACATCTGACAAATTATGAGAGTAACATCGGGGCTGAATTCATCAGTTAATACTTGAATCATCCGAGTACTAACAGGATTTGTCTTTTAAAGGTAATCAAAAGCATTTATTCAATAGTTCAAAAAAGAAGTAACTTAATATGAATACTTTATTGGCTTTGACATTTTAAATATCAAAGTACTCACAAACTCCAACACAGGACTGGAGTGCAGACTACTGGAAAAAACATTTCTTGGAATCCAAGAGGGTTATTATTGCTTATCATCTTGTGTTGATTTATATATATCTGAGGAACTTCAGATTTGTAAAAATCTGATGTCTCTCCCTGTTTAAAACTTTTTGATGGCATCTCACAGTTCTTATTGTTACACAATCTTTTAAACCTGGCTTACAAAGCACTCTAAATATTTGCTTATTTCTTAAGCCTGTCAAGTCACTGGTTCCCCAGGATGGCTCCTCCATCATTAGACTTCTTTCAGTTCTTCCAATAGCTACCCTCCCTGGCTCCACCTCTCATCTGGACTTCTCATTTTCTCCCAACCTGTTGTTTTTGCCACCCCATATCCCCACACTTAACATCCTTTGCCATTCTTCTAATTCCTACTCCACCTTCGGCTTTCAGCTTAAAGATAACTGCTTCCAAAAATCCTTCCCTTCCACACTAGGTCAGGCTCCTGGGTACATAGTCCCATAACTATTTCAATTTTCTTTTTTTTTCCTGTTTAACAGACATTTATTCCTTTAGCTGAACATCATCTACACACAAAATAGATGGTTTAAGATTTTTGAGTGGAAAGGAATTTAGGTTTTAAGAGGTTTTGAGTCTGCTAAATATTTTCTGGAAATCATTTAACTGAGCCTTAAAGACCCCTGATGGCTGCAGCCAGCCGGAAAGCTCAATTTTTGTAACACTCATCACATTATAGCAATGAATTATTTAAAGACTGTCTTGCCCCTAAGACTTCAGGTTGAGTGAGGCCAAGGAATCAGTTGATTTTGTTCATGTCTTATCTCTCCTATTCATAGTATGGTGTCTAACATTCAGTAGGTTCTCATTTAAAATATTAAGTGGGTGGCCTGGCTGGTGTAGCTCAGTGGATTGAGCAAGAGCCTGTGAACAAAAGGATCCCGGTTCGATTCCCAGTCAGGGCACATGCCTGGGTTTCCAGCCAGGACGGGCCAGTTCCCAGCAGGGGACACACAAGAAGCAACCATACATTGATATTTCTCTCCCTCTCACTTTCCCTTCCTCTCTGAAGATAAATAAATAAAATCTTTAAAAAAATAAAATATTAAGTGGGTGAGTGAAGGAATAGAATATAATTTCTGCACTTAACCAAATCTTTCCTCTCTATAGTCTTATCTTCTACTTCTCTAAGCTAGTTTCCAGTACACCATAAACACTGTAATCCTCGATCTAGAATGCCTTTCTTCCTAATTTTTGACCCAGATTCTCCTTCAGATAAGGCCAGTTAAGGCCAATAAGATCTCCATAATCTTCCTGTACCACTTACTTGGCACTTCACAGCCAGACCATCAACTCAAAACAATTTGCTGTCTTCATTGTGTACTAGAAAACTGCTCACATTTTGAATAAGGACTATGTCCCGTTACCTAATGTAATGCTTCGCCCTCCACAAGTGTTTGTTTCTGCTGCTACTATGAGGTCAAGTTCATGTCCCCACAGACATCTCATGCTATATACCTCTATAACCTACCAAAAATAGAGTGGCCCAGGCCAATGTGTCTCACTTGGCTGGAGCATCACCCCATAAACCGAAAGATCACAGGTTCAATTCCCAGTCAGGACACAAGCCTAAGTTGCAGGTTTGGTGCTCTGCCTGGGTGCATACAATCAGTGTTTCTCTCTCACATCAATGTTTCTCTCCTTCTCTTTCTCTCTCCCTTCCCCTCTAAAAATAAATAAATAAAATCTTTTAAAAAAAGAGTGTATAAAATTATCTTTATGCAGGAACATTTACATGTGAATGTTCCATATCATGCTAAAGCCCTTCTTTCCTAGTCTAAGTTCTTTATGGCATTTCTTCCCTCAAACTCATAAGATACTTAATAGTGAGATATCTCAGAGGTCCTTTAGGATCTCAATAAAATAGCAGGAATTATTGTAACCAGTGCTTACTATATACCAAGTGTATATATAGTCACTGAATCCTACAACAACTCTGTGAGGTAAATATATTATCACCCCCATTTTACTTATAAGAAAAGTAAATCACAGTAATGTTAAATAACTTGGCACAAGGTCACTATAGGTAGTGAAACCAGTATTCAAACCCAGACAGTCGGGCTTTAGCAAACATATTCAGACAGCTTAGAACAATTATACAAAATCTGCAAACCCAAGAAAGCAAGAAGGGGTTTCTGGTTACATACTAGATAAATACAATGAAAATGAATTATTTAGGTAAACTATTTCAATCTACAAATCAAGTTTGTTGTAGGTTTACAAAGTATCTGAAGGATAACCGAGGATAACTTCTCATTGAGCTCTAACTATATTCCCTCTGCCGACTGTCAGGGATTGTTATTCCTTTTAATACCATACTTAGCTCTTGCATTAACTTCAAGGGACGGGTAAGTAAACTAAGGTTAAGTAAGAGGTAAAATCAGGAGAGGTTAAAATAACATGCCAAGGTCATATATAACTATTAATTGGCCAGGCCATGTCTTAGACTAAGTTCTTAAACATTAACAGAGTTCACCTTTTAAAAACCAGAATATTACATTTACTAAAATACTCTCCACTTTAGCATAGTTAGCTATTATCTTATAGATACATATGTGCATAAAATCTTGCCCTGGCTAGTGTGATTCAGTGGACTGAGTGTCAGCCTGCAAACTGAAAGGTCGCTTGTTTGATCCCCAGTCAGGGCACAAGCCTGGGCTGCTGGCCAGGTCCCCAGCTGGAGGCATGCGAGAGGCCACCAATCCATGTATCTCTCACACTTTTATGTCTCTCCCTACCTTTCTCAGTCCCTTCCCCTCTCTGTAAAAGTAAATAAAATCTTTAAAAAAATCTACTATCATACTGTTTTCATAATATTATTGATAGTGATTGCAAGGTAGTACAATAGAGGTGAAATACTTAATTCTTAATATTGTAAAGAATAATTATTTGGCATACCTTTATAATAGACACATTCCTGATTTTTATAAAATACTATTATTTCACTAGTTTATTAAAAGGGGGAAATATACATACCACTAGAATAGCCTGGACTGCAGCCGTCATCAAGATCACATACATTCACACAGCCACTCTAAACACTTCAGTACTTACTTAGTCCTTATAATAACCCTATTATAAAGGTACAGTTATTATCCCCATTTACAGATGAGAAACCAGAAGCACAGAGAAGTGGGTCACAAAGCCCAAAATTGAACACCCAGAGCAAGGGGAAGTCAGGATGACGACTCAGGTAAGCTGCCCTTTCCCCAGTCCACGCTCTGCACCAAGAACACTCTATCACAGCAGCAAAATTTCAAAATTCAACACCTTGCATAAAACTTCTGAAACTGATACAGGAATTCTTTGCCTTTTTTCACGTTATTTTTAATTTTAAGTTTATAAAATTCTTAAATCTGAATTTATGTAAGTACATTAAGGGACATTAAGCTGGAAGGCACTTACCCAACAGACATCATCTACAATCAATAATGCTGGCACTTTATTGGTGTTTTATTCATAACCCTAAGTGTTCCATTAAGGAAAAGATATCAAAAAGCGTCATTACACTGATGTCTTGAAATTACACTTGACCTTTAAAATACCTGATGTAATTTTTAGTTACATCATAATATAAAAATCACGTAGTTAAATACATGAGAAAAGATTGAGGTTATCAGCTCCCAACCTTGAAAACTGTGGAAGAGTCTCCCAAGGATACACTGAAGCTGGTCCTTCTACAAGTAGACAGTAAATAGTAAGTCTGAAAACTGAATCATAAAAGAAAATCCAAATGTAAACCTCACATTTTAATCCTTTACTGCTTATTTTCTCCCATGCACACTAATTCAATGAGAAGTAGAATTGACATTGAGAGAAAATACCAGAAAATTAAATTTTCAAAACATTTTACCAGTATAACATTCTCAATGAAGGAAAATAGACCAGGATTTGTATGACCCTTTTATCCACAACGGTATAGTTTTAGAATGGTATTTTCTAGTTTAGAGGGTGGTTACTGTACTCGAAAAAACAATTTTAAAGAACTCATACATTACAAAGTGAAGGAAACAAACTTAATTAAAGGCTTATTCTTTATCTATCCTGTACAGGAAAAAACAAAAACAAAAAACCCTGAGATTGTGAATACTGAAAACCCTCACTTAAAAAAATTCGCATAGCTATTAAGTGGTATGACCAGCATTGGGACTCAGACTGAATTCTTTCTATAACATTAATATCTGAAACTTTTCTTTGATTATTCAAAGATGCTTCACTACCAGTACATTTTTAAGACTTAAGTTCTAAATATCTAAGTTTTCTAGGAGATTGATGATAAATAAGTTTTCACTGGATTAATTTATACCACAAATTCTACCAAATTAAAATAGTAAATTACGTAATTATTTCCTCTCTGATACATAATTACTATTATACCTCATACATTCCTTTTTTAAAAAAGGTTTTATTTATTCATTTTCAGAGAGAGGGAGAGAAACATCAATGTGTGGTTGTCTCCCAACTGGGGACCTCCTGCAACCCAGGCATGTGCCCTGACTGAGAATAGAACCTGCAACCCTTTGATTCACAGTCTGTGCTCAATCCACTGAGCTACAACAACAAGGATTATTCCTTTTTTTAAATATATTTTATTGATTATGCCATTACAGTTGTCCCATTTCCCTCCACCCTGCACACCCCCTCCCACCCACACTCCCCCCACTTTAGTTCATGTCCGTGTGTCATAAGTTCTTTAGCTTCTACATTTCCCACACTACTCTTGCCCTCCCCGACTATTATCTACCTACCATCTATGCTACTTATTCTCTGTACCTTCTCCCAACCCTCTCCCGTTGTTAACTTTTCACGTGATCTCCATTTCTGTGGCTCTGTTCCTGTTTTAGGTGTCCGCTTAGTCTGCTTTTGTTTTAGGTGTGGATGTTAATAACTGTGAGTTTGCTGTGATTTTACTATACATGTTTTCTATCTTCTTTTTCTTAGATAAGTCCCTTTAACATTTCATATAATAAGGGCTTGGTGATGATGAACTCCTTGAACTTGACCTTATCAGAGAAATGCTTTATCTGCCTTTCCATTATAAATGAAAGCTTTGCTGCATAGAGCAATCTTGGATGTAGGTCCTTGCCTTTCATAACTTGGAATATTTCTTTCCAGCCCCTTCTTGCCTGTAAGGTCTCTTTTGAGAAATCAGCTGACAGTCTGATGGGAACTCCTTTGTAGGTGACTGTCCCCTTATCTCTTGCTGCTTCTAGAACTCTCTCCTTCATTTTAATCCTGGCTAATGTTATTATGATGTGCCTTGGTGTGTTCCTCTTTGGGTCCACCTTCTTTGGGACTCTCTGAGCTTAAGCAACCAAGAGATAGCCAACCTATCAGATGCACAGTTCAAAACACTGGTGATCAGGATGCTCACAGAATTGGTTGATTTGGGTCGCAAATTAGATGAACAAATGAAGGCGATGATAAGTGAAATGAAAGAAAATGCACAGGGAACCAATAGGGATGGGAAGAAAACTGGGACTCAAATCAATGGAGTGGACCAGAAGGAAGAAAGAAACAACGGAACATAAAAGAACGAAGAAAAAAGAATTTAAAAAAATGAGGATTGGCTTAGGAACCTCCAGGACATCTTTAAACATTCCAACATCCGAATTATAGGAGTACCAGAAGGGGAAGAGGAAGAGCAACAAGTGGAAAACTTATCTGAACAAATAATAAAGGAGAACTTCCCCAATCTGGCAAAGGGTTATTCCTCCTTTTAACATATAAAAGTAAACAGAAGCTATATAAGTTATAGAACAAAATCTCTGTGGTCTTAATTGGGCAGATTTCTAATATACAGCAATTTTTTTAAAAAGCTCAATCTAGAAGAGAAAAAAATTAATAAAATGGACTCACTGAAATTAAAAACTCTACTCTTTGAAAGATACAGTGTTATCTCTGGTTGGTGTGGCTTAGTTGGCTGGGCATTGACCTGCAAACCAAAAGGTTGTCGGTTCAATTCCTGGTCAGGGCACGTGCCTGGACTGCAGGTTCAGTCCCCAGTCAGAGCACGTGCAAGAGGCAACCAACTGATGTTTGTGTCACATCACTGTTTTTCTCCCTCTCGTTCTCCTTCCCCCTCCCTCTAGAATCAGTAAAAGAAAGAAAAACAAGTAAACAAATAATAAATGATACTGTGTTAAAAATGAAAAGACAAGCCATAGACTGAGAGAAAATATTGCAAAACACATTATCTGATAAAGAATCTGTATCTATAGTACATAAAGAACCGTTAATACTCAGTAAGAAAAACACAATTGTTTAAAAGATTTTATTTATTTTTAGAGGGAAAGAGAGGGAGAGAAACATTAGTATGGGGAAACACTGCTAGGTTGCCTCTCGCACACATCCCAACCATGGACCAAACCACAATCCAGGCAAGTGACATGACTGGGAATTGAACCAGCAAACTTTCACTTTGCAGGGCCATGCCGAACCAACTGCCCACACCAGTAGGGCAAGAAAAACACAATTTTTTTTAAAGGCAAAACATAATGAAGACACTTCACTAAGAAGATATACAAATGGCATATAAGCATGTGAAAAGCTCCCCAACATATTAATCGTTAGGGAAATGTGATTTAAAACCATAATGAGAACCACTACATACTTACTAGACTAGCTAAAATTACAGAAAAATATAAACAAAACACATGAGAAAACCAAGTGCTGGAAAAGGACTCAGAGCCATTAGAATTCTCAATTGTTTTTTAGTTCTCATACAGTTTTGATAGGCATACAAAATGATGTGGCTGCTTTGGAAAAGTCTGGCAGTTTCTTATAAATTTGAGCATACAGTTAGGACACTACCCAACAATCCCACTCCTAGGTAGGTATCCCAGAAAAATGAGAGTATGTATTCATGCAAATGTTTACAGCAACCCTGTTCATAATCTCCAAAAAATGGAAACAACACAAATGCCCTTCAACTGATGAATAAACTATAATACACATCTATAAATGGATTATACTCAGCAATTAAAAAAAACTGACACACATACAAATAGATGGCTCAGTTGATTCGAGCATCATCGTCCCATACACCAAAAAGGTTATGGGTTTGATACCCCGTGGGGACACATATGGGAGGCAACCAATCAATGTTTTTCACACTGATGTCTATGTGTGTGTGTGTCTCTCTTCCCCCCCTTCCTCTCTCTCTAAAATCAATAATCACATCCGTGATGAGAATTAAAAAGTAAATAAATACATAAATATCAATAAAGATAAAATGACTATGCTAAACTTTAAAAGTAAAATAAAATGTATTATGCTAAGTGAAAGAAACCAGACTGAAGGCTACATATTGTATGGTTCCATTTATACATCATTCTAGAAAAGGCAAACTATCAGTGGTTTTCAGGAGCAGGGGTGGAGGGGCTGGGCTGATTACAAAGTAACAAGAAAACTTTCTGGAGTGTTGGGAAAGTTCTGTATCTTGATCATGGTAGTTAATATGACTGTATGCACTGGTCAAAACTCAACACATTATACTAAAGAGAATGAATTTTGCTGTTTGTAAATCATGTCTCAGTAAACTTGACATTGTGAGAAAACTAACAAGACAAAAATGCAGTAATTACACAAATAATCTGTTAGGAATGGATTATAAGGCTATAATTTGTAAACACAAATTTAAGTGTAAAAGGCCATATCTCAATTTAAAAAATATTAATTTAAAATATTTTGGAATATATCTACCTCACACTGTAGATGCCATTTTGTAAAATACCATAGCATATTACCATTTTTATTTCAATAAAATAATTATTGAAATAAAAACTTTCACAAATTTCTAAATGCATTCAATGTTTTCATGTGCCAAGAAAACAATTTTATATCATCTTTGTTATAACTGTATACAAAATATTTTCTTATAAAATGTATTAAACAATTAATTTACTACTGAAGGCTTCATGATTATACATTTTTCAAATCTCTAAGATACCACCATCCACTTACTGCTCCATTCCATTTCAGAAATCTCGTGAAAATAGTAAATAGCTCTTTGCTACATTACACAGGCAGGTGTGTGTTTGAAAATGAGAGGTCGGGTGGAATGATAGCTATTTTTCTTGTTATTCAGGGGGTGAGAATGCAATGTAGTACCAAACTAAGCTCCTGAGGAATACAGTTCCTCACCGTTAAAGCTGAGACCTATTAAAATTAAATAGTCTAGATTACATTTTAACTCCCTTTCCCTTTTCTTCCAGTTCAGTATACTCAGACTTTCAGTGCTACTTAGAAAATAGCCGCTATCATTTTATAGCACTAATAGTTTATATAATACATTTCTCCACACATATTATCTCTTTTAATTCTCTCTAAACCCTATGAGAAACTTTGTTTTTCTTTAATTTGCATTGTAGATATAGAGATGCCAAAACCCACTCAGGTGCTCGCTTCAGCAGCCCAGACACTAAAACTGCAATGATGGATATTATATTAGCATGGCCCCTGGGCAAGGATGACATGCAAATTGGTGATGTGTTCTATATTTTAAACACAATATACAGATGTATTATAAAACTATACACCTAAAATCTATGTAATTTTAGTAACCAAAGTTACCCCAATAAACTCAATAAAAATCCACCCAGAAGGTTGAATTACTTGTCCCTAGATCATACCATAAATGTCAGGGCCTGAATGTTGTTTCTTATTATTCTGTTTAATTTGTTAGCATCTACTGCAGCCTGAACAGCCAATATGGGAAATCTATACCAAATGATGTCTAAAGATATTATCAATAACTTACCCAACAGTAAACTAAGAAAATAACTGAATTTTAAATACAAAGTATCTGAAATCGAACCTATAAAAATATCACTTTGAAGTGAAATTTGCACTGATAAAAAGTCTTACTTAGCCCTGACTGGTGTGGCACAGTGGGCTGACCATCTTCCCACAAAGCAAAAGGTCACCAGTTCAATTTCCAATCAGGGCACATGGCTGAGGGCATGGGAGGGGCAGCCAATCAACGTTTCTGTTTCTCTCACACATTGATGTTTCCTTCTCTTTCTCCCTCTCTTCTTCTCTCTCTAAAAATAAATAACAGCTCTAAAAAAAAACCCAGAAACAAATAACATCTCTAAAAAAACCAGAATGTTATTTAAAAGGTAACAGTGTCTTGAAAGACCAAGGCTAAGGAACTGTTCTATAGGGTGATTATAAAGTCTGGAAACATGTACTATTTATTACTTTACATGTATCTTAATGTAATTTTAGTAGACCATTTATTATATATTCTCCTGTGGTTCCAAACTTAGTAGCCATTCTGTATATTAAAGGACCCTGCCCTGGTGCATACGGCTCAGTAGACTGAGTGCTGCTGACCTGTGAACTGAAAGGTCCCAGGTTCAATTCCCAGTCAGGGCCTGGATTGTGGGCCAGGCAGCTGACCAATGTTTCTCTCACATATCAACGTTTCTGTCCTTCTCCTTCCCTTACCCTCTCTCTACAAATAAAAAAAAAATTAAGGACCCTAAGAGGTCAATTTAATTAAAACTCAATGTGGAATGATATACAAAATGGAAAAAGCAAAGACTATTACTAGAATAATTTGCAAATCTGAATATGGATACAACAGTTGACAATAGTATCAATTCAATGTTAAATTTCCTTTGATAATTGTACTGTAATGTTTAAGAGAAAGCCCTTGTTTTTAGGTGATACATATTTTAAACATCTAAGTATGAAGGATTATGATGTCTGCAACTTAAATGGTTCAAAAGTATGTATGTGTGTGTGCAGAGAAATCAAATGGCAAAATGCTAACTAGTGATTCACATGAAGATTATACAATGTTTACTGCTGTTACTATTCTTGAACTTAGAAGTTTGAAATTAGAAAAAATAGTCAGATAAAAGGTAAAACTTTAAATTCTCTTTCGGTTTCCTTCAATAGGTATTGGATATTTCCAACAAGATCTTTTGTAAGAAATCGCATAAACAAACATATATTCTTTTTAGTGCCTCTGTAAATATGTTAACTCTAGCTGGAATCGAACAGTATTTTCTGATAAAAAAAAAATGAAGTGTCAAACATGGCAGCAAACAACACAAAATGTATCCAAGGAAAGTGCATACTGTATTAGGTGATATGAGAATTTTAGTAAAATTTACATTACTATCCTCTATTTTTAAGGAGCTTAGAATTTGCTAAGAACCATAAAATTACAATGTCCAGTTCCTATGGATCATTAACAGTATTCTCAACACTGAATAAACTTACTATCAAATAGTACATATAAAACTAAAACTCAGCTCACTTTGATATAATTTCAACATTATATGTTTCTCTCATTCCATTCCAAGATTTTTTTTAATTTCTTTTTTTTACATTCCTAGTGAAATCTTCATATATTTCACTGTGAATGCAGTGAGACTGCATCATGTAGACATTTTTTCCCATGAATTCAACCATAAGACCTCAGGGGGAAAAACAGGACTTCAACGTCATAGACACCATTCCAACTACATAATCATGCCTTCCCCAAGGAGCACCACTAGGGAAAAGCATGAGAAGGGAGCTGCCCAGTTACCTATGCCTCTCTCCCTGAATGCATCTTGCCAAACTCTAATCCTAGTATTTAAAGTATTTCTGTGAAACAAAGTTGCTAACGTAAGCCAACTTCATCTAGTACTCAACTAACAAAATTCTTGCAGCTTCTAAAGGAATAACTAGCTATTGTGCCCTTTTGTGAGAAACAGAATGTATACAATACTTGAAGATCACTTTAAGAGATTTCTAAGAATAATTTAAATTTAAAAAATTTTAAAGATTTTATTTATTTAATTTTAGAGAGAGGGGAAGGGAGGGAGAAAGAGTGGGAGAGAAACATCAATGCGTGGTTGCCTCTCACGTGTTCCCCACTGGGTACCTGGCCCGCAACCCAGGCATGTGCCCTGACTGGGAATTGAACTGGCGACCCTTTGGTTCGCAGCCCACGTTCAATTCACTGAGCTATGCCAGCCAGGGCTAAAATTTCTTTTTTGATCATGTGTGATAACTTCACAACCTAACTATTGTAACATACAACTCCAACATTATTTTGGCAAGAACATAACAGACTTTAAAGCAAGTACAAACTTCTTTCTAAAGCCTACGTTAAGAAACATATTCCTAAAATTTGTGTAAGTCAACTCCATTCATCTTTTTATAGTTATTCTTGAGTCACCCAGCTTACATTTTTCCCTCTTAATTATTATTTAACCTGCTCGAAGTCAATTTCTACATTCTTCCTACTCATAATCAGAGCTACAAGGTACTTACAAATCACATAGTCTATTCTTCCCAACAAGCTTGTAGAACTGGCTGGAGATTTCCATTCAGTGAGTTTCAAGTTACAAAAAATTCTTTATTCCTCAACCAAAATGAATTTTTATACAAAGGTAAAAATTTAATTATACACAGAGGTTTTAAAAAAAAATTTATAAAGTGATTGCTAAAATGCACTAAAACAAAGTATCTCTTTGGAATTTAGAATCCTCAAATCCTGACTAAGCTCTAAATCCTATGGAGAACAGTTTTAATATTTCTCAATGATCTCCAGAGAAACATTGTGGAAGTCCATAAAATTGAGCCTCTTTACAAAATTTATTTTTGAATACAATTGCTTTATAATTCTATTCTCTGATATCTTATATTTATCATCTTTATCCCTGATGTTTTATATTTTAATCCTTTTCTTTAAAATAAAAAACACTATACAGGCTTGAAAATTGTTTTTAATAAAACACACAATATATTTTTAAAACTGTATTTAAGGGTTTCAATCTATATATTTAAAAAAGGTGGAAACAATTTTTCATTTTTGGAATGAGATATAAACATTAAGAGGATCCATGTTAAAGATCATTTGTCCAGTATCAGCCTAGACGAAGTCAAAGATGCAACCATCTCTGTCACATCACGATATAATTCCCTAAAGCCCACTTCTTGGTGTATACTCTTTGCTTTCTTTTAAAAGATTAGTGCAGAATGACAAATGTTTTACACTGTTTTATTTTTTAAAGATTTTATTTAGCCATGGCTGCCATAGCTCAGTGGATTGAGCGCAGGCCTGCAAACCAAAGGGTCACTGGTTGGATTCCCAGTCAGGGCACATGCCTGGGTTACAAGACGGGTTCCCAGTAGGGGCCACGTAAAAGGCAACCACACACTGATGTTTCTCTCCCTCTCTTTCTCCTTCCCTTTCCCCCTCTCTAAGAATAAACAAATAAATAAATAAATCTTTTTTAAAAATTAAAAAAATATTCATTTTTTAGAGAGCAGGGAGAGAGGGAATCATCAATGCGTGAGAGAAACACTGATCTGCTGCCTCTCCACACACCCCTACCTCGCCCCAACTGGGGACCACCTGCACACCAGACATGTGACCAGACTAGGAACTGAATCAGAGAGCTTTCCCTCTGCAGGACATCAGTCAACCAACTGAGCCACACCGGTCAATGCTTACACTAACACTTAAAAGGAACCTTTTAGATCTTTGAAACAAAGTCGTAAATGTAAGAATCATGGTTTAAAGTTCTTTATAAAATTCTAACTACAAAAATGACACCCACTTAGGAAGCATTATCTACTTTTTTAGCTTGCTTAATTAACTGCCTAAGTCTGGGATGAACACTGTACCTTCACAATAAGGGTGACTCTAAACGGCCAGTCCACACAGAGGCCTTTTTTGATCATAGGCCTCTTTGAGATGCTAATAAAAGCTAAAAAGCCTCTTCTCCAGAAATTCCACAATGTGCACACATACACAAAATTTTACTACAGTGTTAAGGGAGGAGTCATCATAAAATCGATTAGACCCAGAGAAACAAATTGCTATTACTGATTATAGAACACAGCCTTACAACATAATACTTAAGAATTTATACACACTCTAATGAAAATAAGGGTATCATATAAGCATTTGGAGTTAAGGTTGTAGGTGAATGCTGTGGTAGCTTCTGATTCAAGGTACATAACTGTCCCAAGGCCACAGTAGCTAATTGGTTCTGCTAATTGTTCATCCTTGCTCTGCAATTGAGAGACATGAGACCCTGTGCTATCTCATCCCTACCTTGACCTCCACCTCTTATCATCTAGACTCCACCAAGCTGCTTTGATCAACTATAGCTACTGTTAACAAGTAGTCATTCAGCCTGTCCTTTAACACCTTCAGTGACACAACCTCAGGCTTCAGAAGGCAGGTCATTCCAGTTTTAGGCAACTCTAAAGAATTATAAAGTTCTTTTCTAATTTTACTAGAATGATTTGAAAATTTTAAATGCTGCTCTACTGAATTTCTCAATTTATTTGCCAATCGGTAACAAAACTGTTTACTATTCAAATTATCTAATCCTAAAGCCAGGAACAAAACATCTTTTAGCTTTACTTGTACTAAACATGAAAGTCAGAATTATGTTGGTAAGTGCTTTATATTTGAAAGTCAAAACATTAAGAGGACTTGTACTGGTTCAGTTCAAGACAGAATCAAGGTTTCCACGAACACAACATTGCCTACAATGTTGGGCTCCTTTTCACTACATAAAACATTTTAAATGCATAGACATTAAAAGATTAAGATTATAGTCACTTTAAATTAACATCAGTTCTCCCTGTAAATAGTTTATTGTCTATATTTCTGTCTATGTCTGGGATTCTATAATACACAATTCTAATCAATGTAATATAAATATAGAATTCATTACTTATTCATTAAAGGCTGGCTTTCAAGAACTACAAATAGTCTTTGTCACCTTCAACAGCTTCTTCATCTCAAGCGATATCTCTTGTTGAAACCAGTATTATTAATAAGATCCTAAAGCAATCTCTGATGTAAATGCTCGTTTCCTTTGAAAACAAAGGAAATGAATAATTTTATTTGATATTTTCTTCCTTAAATAATCCCCACACTAGTGCTCGACAAAAGAGTTCACAAATATTTTGCAAACAGTAATTGATTTATCCAAACCAGATTAGAAAAAATGTTAACCACCAGTAAACTGGATGAACAATACAGAAAAGTCTCAAAGAGCTACCCCAGAGGGATCTCTTTGGTGGGCTGTCTCAGGGAGCCAAAGAATGCAGTCCTGAGGAGGCAACTAACTACCTTGCAAGGAGCTTCTTTTTGGCTGTTCAATAATTACACTTCCTGTAGGAATACAAAGACAGCCCACCTAAATTAATTCTGTCTTATTCTGCATATTGCACTGGGGCACTATTCAAGTAAGTTTATATGGTAGGTATACAATAATCCCTTGGTAAGAAATAAACTTCCTGATAAATACCACTTTTCTACTTTCCCTGAGTGGCTTGAAAGAGGAATGCTCTTAAAAAAAAAACCCCAAAGCCTAAAAAGACTATCAGAACTATCTTATCAGAACTGCATTACATATAAAAGGCACTTTAAAGCTCAGGGAGACAGTACACCCAGCATTTCTCTTGTGATAAAATTATGTACTGAATGATTTCAGGAGATTTTTCCAGCTGAAAGTGGTTAGATCCATCACAAAAAATGTGTACTGTGAAATTTCCTTGCACTTCGGATTGTTGTATATCCTATTTAAAATTGAGTCAGTTTTAAATCAACTCATTATATATTTGTACCCAAGCAAATACCATCCATCTCTAAGTAGTTTAACATCCGTTTTTTAACACAAAATTCTTTCACTAGCTTGTTATTAATATAAAATTGAACACTCGAAATACACTTAAAGCATGGACTATAGATAGTTAAACACTGCCCCAACCCTTGTAAGAGTGGATGACTGGAAATTTATTTTAATACAC
Organism: Carollia perspicillata; assembly: GCA_004027735.1. Taxonomy (NCBI): domain Eukaryota; kingdom Metazoa; phylum Chordata; class Mammalia; order Chiroptera; family Phyllostomidae; genus Carollia; species Carollia perspicillata. Next base: position 8,517 of record PVKM010008992.1, on the reverse strand, counting down.
TCCACGCAGTAGTACAGCTATATAGAACCTTGGTATTGGCGACAGAGTTGCACATTTTCCTGTACAGTTTATTCTTAAGTAGATTTTGCATCATCCTCAAATCCAAACGTCACCAACATTCGGGTAAACTGAAGATAAGTAATTGATAACCACAAACCCTGTAATATCCCCCTCCCGGCATCCGCTTGTGCACGTTTCCCATTTCTTTTAATGTGAGCTCGCTCAATTTAAAAAAGGAATTAAGGAGTTTTCCCGGGTAACTGAGCAATTAACTTATTACTTGGGCAGTTGGAATCACATTATGAAAACTTCAAAGAGCAACGATAAAAAAACACTCCGCGAAAAGGAAAAGATCTATTTGCTTAAACACTGAAAGATCTTACATTTTTAAAAAAGTATTTGTGGGACGCCAACCAAGAATTCTAAAATCCACCCCTCCCCCTCGCCTAAAGTTCCCCCCTCCTCGCAGTCTGGGATGCTACTCACCGAGTTTTTCCACCAACTTGAGCATCACCCCTCCAATGTGCACCTCTCCAGTCACCCTAAGGGTGACATCTCGGCTCAGGTCCGTCACATGAACACTCAGTTCCCACGTCCCATCCGCATAGCAGCCATCTGGCATCCTTATCCCGTCCAGAGCCATGGCTCCTTCCTGCGAGCACGGAGGAAATGGCTCTCGTAAGCGTCACTCCTCCCAAGGAAGGCAAATCCCACCAAATTCACGGAGTCGGCAGCGGGGTGGGAAGTGAAGGACGCGAGCGTTTCCGCACGAACTCGGGACACCAGCGGCGGGGGCCGGGCTGCGGGAGGCAGTCTGCGCCCCCGCGCCCGTTCCCGTCCGCCGCCCCGCGCTCCCGCCCCGCGGCGGCCCTCGGCGGCCACGACGTCACCGGCCCGCACGGCCCCAGCCTAGCGGACCGCTGTGGGCTTCACCTGCCCGGCTGCCGGCCGCACCCTGGCCGATGAGACGCCGCCCGCGGGCTCCACATTCCTCCTCCTCCTGCCCACCCGTGCTCCCCACCGAGGTACTAGCCGCGGTCCCTGCCCCTCACTCCGCGCCCCTCGCGCTCCCAACCTGCGGCTCGCGCAGCAACAGCGCGGGGGCGGGGGCTCGCGGGGCAGCGGCGTCCAGTTCGCCCACCTCAACCGGCAAAGCGCAGCCTCCCGGCTGGAGCTACTAATGGAGTCCCGTCGTCGCGGCCCCTCGCCTCTCTCCCGGGGCTCCACCCCTCTCTCCCCGCCCCCTCAGTCGGAGTCCGGCGGCGGCTGGGCGCGCCCGCTCCCTCCTTCCTCCGCCCGGCCGAGCCGCCCGGAGCGGGCCGGGCTGCCGCGCCCCCTCCCCCACCGTCCCCAGCGGCCGCGCTCCGGGCAGGGGGCCGCGCGGACTCCGGCTGGGGGCGGGGCGGCGCGCGGGGGCGGGAGCTCAGCGAGGGGGGCGGGGGGCGCCCGCGGCGGCAGCAATCTCAGCCCCGCGGAGCCGCTGCCCTTTTATGGAAAAGAAGGACCCAACGTAGGGATAGAATCCAACATCCGGGCTCTCGCCGGGACCTGAGGAGGGGGAGAGAAGGGAGCGCGGGTGGGCAGCAGGGCGCTCCTTCCCTGCTCGTGTCTGTGGCAGTGCGTGACCCGTGGCAGAGAGTGGCTGCGCGTCCAGCCGGTGGAAGGGGCTTGTCCGTGAGAAACGGCCACAGGAAATTCCCAGGGCAGGGTAGTTTTCAGGAAACAAAGTACCTCCCGCCCCCTCCCCACGCTTGGAGCGAGACCAGAAGTCTCGGGGCGGTGAGACGTGCCGCACTCCGGGAGCTGGAGATGAGGTTTGGGACCTGAAAACTTTAAAAAGTAATTGCTCAAGCCAGCTCCCCGAAATCCCACAAAAGAATGACAAAACCCAGAGGGAGGTGAGCCACAAAAATTGCTTTGCAAGTAATGTCCGGCACAACCAGCAACTCCTACTGGACTCCCAAGACTCTGCACGCGCTCTTAACCCATTCAGAAGCTCCAACCAGAAATGAGCCAAATACGTCCTACAATGCTCTTGTTTAACGGGAAAAAAGAAAAAAATAAGTACAGCCGTTTTACTCTGAAACTTTCTCCAGCTCTTTTAATGTCTCTATAGGCAACTAAAATCTAACAGTCCACTAAAGCTTTTAGATGGACATACCTCCTCTACCCCACCCTTGGCCACACCTTGAAGGAATTTCAATAGCTCTGGACCGGTGCCAGCAAGTATAGGGAGGAACTAAGAACCTTACCTGTTGAGACTGACTAGCGATGGAGAACGGTCCTCCAGCTTCCCATTTTACTTTTCACTTCCCCATTTACTGTAGAGCTCTGGAGAGTGGGCTCTCTTCAGAAACAGCTAATCAGGGGAACTGCCTTGCTGGCAAATGCATGGCTCAAAAAAATGTAGATCTAAGAAGATGCGGATAAGATACCCCAGGTCCCATAAAAGACCCCAGTTTTAAAAGTCTCAGAATCGTCTTGAGCTTTTTGAAACTCTTGAAAGAGGAACCCGCCAGGTAAATAAGCCTTCCTTCAACACAATTGGGAAACCAGATTAGAGGCCTCAAGAAAAGGGTGGGACCCACAAAGGAAAGCATCGAAATTCAGTCAGATGCCAGAGGTTTGGCGCGCACAGGCGCGCGCGCACACACACACACATAGGGAAAACCACTACAGTATTTTCAGCTAGTCGTCATGGAGAAATTGATGCCTCAAGTCTGTAGTCTCTCCACTCCCCAATTATTTCTACGCATGGAGATTTCAAGTAGTTCACTTGGAACCAGAGAAGAGAGAAGATTTGTGTAAATTACGGTGTTGAAAATATATGGGAAAATGTTTTTAATAAAAGAAAATTGTTAGGCTACAAAACTGTACATGCAGCTGTAAAAATCACAAGCTTATCTATTCTTAAATATGCAGAGAAAAAAATCTGGAAGGAAACACACCACAAATTTAGGAAGCTCTGTGGGTGTTGAGATCATGGGAGATCTTTTTTCTTTTTCTTCTTTTTTATTTTCTAAAAATTCCAAAGCTTTGCATTCGGAACCCTTCTATCACCAGCTCAAATTGTATTCAGCATCTCAGTTTCTCTGTGCATGCCATTACATTCACAGTGGCAGACAAGCAACCAGACTTCGAAGCAGGGTTTTCAGGGGGTTTCTTGTGTGCTTTTTAATATCCACAAATAAAACGAGTTCTTTTAGAGTAGGAACTTTAAATTATTTGTATTGCCCACAAATTTACAAATAGATTGTCACAAAAGAAATGTAAAACATGCTTATACCAAATCAACACAATGTCACGGAAACAGTAGTTCTTTCCCATGGAGAAATTGCATTATTGGGGAAATCCTGGCTTTAAATTTTTATGTGTTTATTTTGACACCTCATTCCAAAAAGACTTATGGCACTGTATAAGGATGCATAAGCTATGGGATAGAATACATTATTGACGGCACAAAACAAGAGAACAAAAAAAGACCAGAGGTAGAGGGGAATAGATATTTACGATGGAAGCTGGAATGAGGCTAAGAATTGTACCTAATGACCTTCACAAACGCTCCAGTAAAGTCCGAATAACCATAGCTTCACAAACATGACTTTATAGAACTGAAAAAATCCATGTCTTCTCTGAACATACCTGTTCCTTGAGATAGATTTCTCACAGCTGACTGTCATGGCTCAGAAACCCTGTCAATACTCATCTTACACATTCTAGTTCTTTTCTCATTCTCTTGTGAGTTACTTTCTGAACTTTCCACCTCAGTGCCTGCTATAGTGGCTGCTGCCCACTTGTATGACTATTCCCTGCATTTAGTGACAGAGGAGGGTGGATTTTAATATTATGAATAACAGTCCTGTTTCTTAACATTCTAAATAGCTCAATTATCACTTTATAAGAGACTTTAGCCCTGGCCTGTGTGGCTCAGTTGGGTGGAGCGTCGTCCTGTAAACTAAGAGGTCAAGGATTCAATTCCTGGTCAGGGCACGTGCCTAGGTTACTCGGTCCTCCCTCTTCCGGGCACATATGAGAGGCAACAGATTGAGGTTCCTCTCTCACGTCTCTGTTACTCTCCTTCTCTCTCTCTCTCCCCCTCTCTGTAAAATCAATAAAAATAATAAAAAAATTTTAAAGTCTAGAGTCTAGAAAGTCAAAAAAGAGAGAGAGAGAGAGACTTTACTAGCTTCAGAAAACTAGCAGATTGTATTTGAGAGTATAAAGCACAGGAAAGCAGTGAGTGACCTTCTGTTAAGTACCATTGGGGGATAATTGGACTGGGATGGGTGCATCTGGTCCCGTGGGGCCTTCCTTTTGAATATTCCAAGTTGTTGGTTGCTTTGAAGATTAAAGAGGAGTCAGACTTAAGTCAGTTTGTTTCTAGTTTGTGGAGTGAGACTTTCAAATGCATTTCATAAATGTTTACTTCCACCTCAAGTCTTTCAGTGTATTCAAATGTGAATTCTTAGCTGAAATCCCCCACTAGAAACTCTCAAGACAGTGCAATACTTGTGGTACTTACATCATACTGAAAAGTAGCCGAGAACTCCAGTGTTTGGAAGAACAGCTCAAGCACTGAAAGCAGCAATATCCAAATAAGGTACCAAGCACTGAACTTAGATTTAGACTCAATGACACCTCACAGATCTGCCGTCAAATGCAGTCCTCCAGCTTGGTAATCCTCAGGTTGACTTCAGCTTTTTCTCTGAGCCTAAACTGTGCTTTATAGTTCTAAAAGTTTAATATAAAATATAACCACAGGGTTTGAAAATAAAAAGAGAGGTCGGGGATATAAGAATAAGAAGAGGTTCATGTGAGTGTGAACATGTAAGGATGGTTAATAATGCTATATGAGGCCAGCAAGATGAAATGTAATGAATTATCCCTGTCAAATATCAGGTGAGCAGAATTCTCTCTATGTCTTGGGGATTGCCCAAATTAGAACGAACTGCTAATGCTACTAAGGAGGTAGAAATCAAGGAGCATGTGGTGCGAACTCAGAATGGGAGGGAAGGTTGTAGTGGCCACGATTTTTGGTAGAAGTAGGCAGTCACTTTAGATAGCAAGGAAAGGGCTGGCAAACAGAAACAAAGGATCTGCTAGGAGTGGAGCCGTTTCTATACAGACCTAAAGAAGGGCTCTGACATATACAATGAAATCTCTACTTTAAGGGGAAAGAAATGTACTGCTCACATTTAATCCTCTAGATTATATTGGCTTGGCCAAAAAATCCGTTAGGTTTTTTCCGTATGATGGCTCTAGAGTGCTTAGTTGCTTTTAATTTCATTTAAAACAATTTTGTTAGATTGTATTGTGACAGCTGTCATATCAGTGTGCATTTAAAAAAAAATCAAAGTTGGTGAAGTTTTAAGCAGTCATTTTAATATTGAAGATGGAAGAAAATACACATCATCATGTTATGCTTTATTATTTTAAGAAAGGTAAAAACTCAAACACTAAAAAAGATCTATGCAGTGTATGGAGAAGGTGCTGTGACTAATCAAACATGTCAAAAGTGGTTTGCGAAATTGCTTGGTGCTATTGACATTGGGCCAAATAATTCTTTGCTGTGGGGCTGTCTTATGCATTGGAAGATGTTTAGCAGCACCCCTGGCCTTCACCCTCTAGAAGCCAATAGCAAGAGATAGCAGACCCACTTTGAGGACTGTCATAGCCTAGCCTCTGAAGGAGGTCACCAATGGAATCGTGGAACATTTTATGAAGAAGAGAAATCAAAATGTATCTGAAAGAGTAGACAGAGTTAGAGCTATAAAGAATAGTATGAAAAATCATGAGACTGAAGTGAGCATGGCTGGCTCACCAGCCAAGGAGAAGAAAGAAGAGCCCAGGAGAAGTTTTGGGGAAGAGTGAGCACAGAGTGAGGCCAGACTAAGGAGGACAGAAGTTTAGTCTCTGAGCTAGAAAAATGGAGCCATTAAAAAGTTGGTTGGTAGACAGTAGTAACACACGAAAGCAATGTTCAGATAAGATTAATCCGGTAAAAATAGACATGCTGTATTGGAAGAACTATGGACTCAAATCCAGAAAGTTGGTTTAGAATCTGTTCATAACTCTGATGTAAGAAAAAGTCTTTGATTGGTAAGGTAAGTAATAGGGGTTGAGGACAGTGGGAATTTCAACAGAATTACCAGAAGCTTTTGAGCATATTTGATGTTGTGAGTGCTGTGCAGGGTACTTTAAGTGTTCCTTACAACAGCCCCGAGTTTTCATTATCCTTATTTGATGTGAGTTAACTGATGGTCAGGTTGGCCGCCTGGGTATATAACTTGTCCTGAACCACACAGCTGGTACATGGAAGCACTAGGATTGAAACCTAGGTCTGAAAAAAGGTCATAAATGCTGCAAAGGTTTTGTGTTTGGATGACCAAGAACAGTGGAGTTACTGAACTGAGAAACGGAGTTGGGAGGAGCTGATTTTAGGGAGTGAGGGGAAGATGAGGCATTTTCACAAAGAAATATTGAACTTGGGGTGAAAGCCCAAGCCCAGTATTGAACTTGGGGTGAAAGCCATGTATTTCAGGGAAACATTTACAGAGCAATTAGGTAAATAAGCCTGGCAATCTTGTGAGAGGATCATATCACACAAAGAAATCGTTAGCATAGAAGCCAGCCATAAGGGATGGCTTAACCCCCCAAATGAGGCTGGCCCTTGTGTAACTGCTCCCCAAAGGCAGAAACAAGAGTCGTCTAAGGCAACAGAGCAAAAGGATCAGAGGTGGGGAAAGAATCAGGTTAGTTCAGTGTCAGGCAAGCAAAAAAGAAAAGAAAGAAACTATCTTCAAGAAAGAAATGGTGGTCAGCAATATCAAATGATACAGAGCAGTCCAAGAGAATAAAGAGTGATCGAAGAACATGAGGACTGGTGGAAATCATTGATCACCTCACAAAGAACAATTTTATAGTCAACTGAAGACAGGTTTCAAAGAGTTAAAAAAGAAAAAGGTTTATCAGGAAGAGGAGGGCAAGAAATATGACCAGTAATTTGGAGGTGCTACAGGAACAAAGATTCTTTTTTCAAAACACAGGAGACCTGAGCATGCATAAAGACTATGGAAAATATAAGGGGGTCGGGTGGGGAATAGTTGCTTAAAACTGAAACCAAGATCCCTGGTGGGATAGCTTTAGGATAATTCCAAAGAGTCAGAGGGAAATAGGAGCAGCCATTGCCAAGGTGGAAGAAATATACACCAGTCTGTAAGGATAGGATTGGTTTATCGGAAGGCTCTAATTTTGCAAAGGTGCAAAAGCACAGCAGGATACAGCAAATGGTACATAACCATATTTAAATAAACACTGTTCATGTTAGTCAAGGAGCTGGTGGGATTGGCTGGGTTATTGTGCTGCTCAGATGGATGTCCTCCTAGGAGGTCAGTTTGGGGCCAGGATGTAAAAAAGGAAGGATGTGATTAAGAGATTATTTCAGTACATCTAGGACAGTGATTCAAAGGCCCACAAAGGAAAACCAGTTGTGACAGTACAGATGCCAACTTGCTTGGCCCAGAGGTGTTGTTGGGGATCAGCTGGTCTGGGGACAGTACAGCCATCACTTATAAATCACTGAAGGACTCAGGGCAAAAGGCCAATCCCCAGAGCCTGTATGCACTCAATTCCTACCACAGAGTAGAAAATCCCACTTGATAAGTGTTTCCTTGCTAAGGAACGCACTAGGCTCCTCCCTGATTTTCATTGTTATTTATTGTCTAGCTGGTTCCTCCCAGTTTGGGGCAGCAGGTACTTTGCTGACTCCCAACCCCCATTCTGAGAAATGATCCTGACCTATCCTTTGTGCTTTGTATCACAATGTCCTCTTCTAATGCATAAACCCTCTCTATTCTTCTCAAATCAGGAGTTGCAGTTCCACTAAAAGAGCCAAACCAGAAAGTCACCTACAATTCCAATTGCCTTAGGGCCAACTCAGCCCAGCTTAGAAGGACAAAAGTGCTTTTTATTAACTTGCTCCTAAGAAGGTACTCAGGTGACAGAGAATTGACCACAGCTGAACATCACCATCTGGTGCCTAGGAGGTGTCACTGCAAATCTTTTCTCTCCCTTGAACTAAATTCAGTAAATAATTCATAAGAACATAGTAAGCAATTGGAAAAAAGTGTCCTTGCACCAATTTAGAGATAAACTCTTCATTTTTGGATCCAAGCCTCTCTTCAGGACTGGGCTCTTGAAGGCATGCACCCTCTTCCCACATCAGCAGTTTTCTGTAATTCTCTCCTAACTTGCTTCCAGATCACTGCTATCACCGTGTGAACAGACTCTACAGTCTCCCATTTAATGGAAGGAAGGAAAGGAAGGAAGGGAGGGAGGGAGGGAAAGAAAGAGAGAGAGAGGGAGGGAGGGAGGGAGGGAAAAAAAAGGTCTCTTTTGATCACCTATATCACACCACTACCCATTTACTGCTCTGGTCCCCTTGGACACAAAGCCATTCAAATGAAATACCTGTATGCATTATCTCTACTTCCTCAACTCTAAATTACTTTTTAACTC
>PVKM010008991.1:16950-37917 GCA_004027735.1 Carollia perspicillata | reverse complement strand
TGCTTGTTTGTTTTGTTGCTTAGGTTCCTGTTAAAGGTGAGATCATATGGTATTTGTCTTTTACTGCCTGACTTATTTCACTCAGCATAATGCTCTCCAGTTCCATCCATGCTGTCGCATAGGGTAGGAGCTCTTTTTTTCTTTCTGCCACATAGAATTCCATTGTGTATATGTACCATAGTTTTTTGATCCATTTATTTACTGATGGGCATCTAGGTTGTTCCAACACTTGGCTATTGTAAATTGTGCTGCTACAAACATTGGGGTGCACAGGTTCTTTTGGAATGGTGTTTCGGGGTTCTTGGGATATAATCCTAGCAGTGGGATTGGTGGGTCAAAAGGCAGTTCCATTTTTAGTTTTCTTAGAAAATGCCATACTGTTTTCCATAGTGGTTGTACCAGTCTGCAATCCCACCAACAGTGAACTAGGGTCCCCTTTTCTCCACAACCTCTCCAACACTTGTTGTTTGTTGCTTTATGATGGCCATTCTGACCAGTGTAAAGTGGTATCTCATTGTGGTTTTAATTAGCATTTCTCTGATGGCTAGCGATATTGAGCGTCTTTTCATGTGTCTCTGAATCCTCTGAATGTCCTCCTTGGAGAAATGCCTGTTCAAGCCCTTTGCCCATTTTTTAATTGGGTTGCTTGTCTTCTTGGAGTGGAGTCGTGTAAGTTCTTTGTATATTTTGGAGATTAAACCCTTGTCTGAGGTATCATTGGCAAATATGTTTTCCCATATAGTTGGTTCTCTTTTTATTTTAATGCTGTTTTCTTTAGCTGTGCAGAAGCTTTTTATTTTAATGAGATCCCATTTGTTTATTCTTTCCTTTATATCCCTTGCTCTGGGGGACATGTCAGAAAAAATGTTGCTGCGTAAGATATCTGAGATTTTCCTGCCTATGTTCTCCTCTAGGATTTTAATGGTGTCACGCCTTACATTTAAGTCTTTTATCCATCTTGAATTTATTTTTGTGTGTATCATACACTTTTTTTTGACACCACATAGTTTTCCATTGCAGGTTTCCCACAATTTCTCAACCGGTCCATTTTTGATGGGTAGTTGTTTCAAGTGTTGTGCTACTTCTAAAATACATATTTCTATATTTAGTTCTTTGTTCTTCCCATGAATTTATTATTTATTAAATATCCTTCAAAATTATTTTAGTGCTGCTTGGTGTTCCATTGAATAAAATTATACTGACCTATTCATATAATAGTGAATTGTTAGACATTTATGTTCTTCCCAATTCTTCATCACTGTGAATGATGCTGTACTAAGCAACCCTAGTATACCAATCTTTGTGTGCATCTCCACGTCCCTCGAATAAATTCAGCAGAGCAGAATTATTCATCCAAAGCATATGCACTTTTTAAGGCTTTTGATATATAGTGCCAAATTGTTCTCTAGAGAGTAGGTAACAGTTTATATCCTATCACAAATGTATGAAAAGTCTCATTCCCCCATCTTTGTTCAACTACAAGTACTGATTTTAGAATTATGGGATTGATTTTGGGTCAAAATACATGTTCTATTTTTTTCTAACTATAATCTTTCTTCATCATTAGGAACTACTCTGAGACTTTTTTTATAAACATATGCCTCTATCTAAAAAACCATTAAAACACTACTTTAATTGAATAATAATCCACATAAATAAAGCTAATTTTTAAAAATTTTAAAGTCCTTTTAAAGAACTTTTAAACTCCCCAATTTTAGGGAGTTTAAATTATACATACAACACATAGTTCACTGAAAAGTCTACTTGGTAGTACATCCACAATGTTCCAGGCTCTCTTTTAACACAAATCCAAGAGACTCACAGTTTGGCTATATCTTGAGTCTGTTCTATATGTATTTCCAAAATTTCATTCTAAAGATGTGAGACGACCTTTTAAGTCCACGACTAGCAGTGTAGCTCTGCCCAAAGCCAATCAAAACTCTGCAGGCTAGGCCTCCCCTTTCATGCACAGGGAGGCAAAGTAAGGATCAGCTTGTTCAGCTGCATAAGGATTAGACCTCAACAGCAACACTTTGCAGGGACCAGGGGAAGGACGTTCCCAATTACTTAAGAAAAAAATTGCTCCCCAGGAAGATAAGACATTCTATTTAATATCTACCTTGTCAAGCCACAGGCTACATGTTGCACTTTTGCTACTGTACTTGTAGGAAAAAGTATCCAAATATAGTACATTAGAATTGGTTTGAAAAACTAAGAGCCAGATTAAGTAAGGGTAAAGCCATTTCATGGGAATTCTTTCAAACGACTCGCTGCCTAAATCTTTTTAAAGTCATCACATACAATTTCTCTTGGACTCTATGTCCTGCCAAGTGATTAATATCTGAAGGCCTGAAGTCACTCAAATGCACCTAAATTATAGTTACAGCTTACCTGAAATACATGCCTTGTAAGATTTTTTTAAGTCAGGTCTGCCTGGAGAATTCTGAGGCATGTGGTGGAATGTCAATGAGACAGCAGACTGCTCAGATGCCTGCTGTTGCCTCTGAATGCCACCTGAACCATGTCATTGTGCCGAAGGTATTTATTCCAGTGTGTAGCTTTCCACAGCGGTGAGCGCGGGGCTGCCAGTTCTTCTCGCTGCAATTACAGGACTACGGGTCCTAAACTTCTTCCAGGCAGGAATATAGAAAAAGAAAGGTACCTGAGAATTCCAGAATATTCTCTCTTCTTCTCCATGAAGAATACTTCAGTCTACAGCCACACCACCCTGAATGCGCCCAATCTTGTCTGATCTCGGAAGCTAAGCAGGGTCAGGCCTGGTTAGTACTTGGATGGAGGAATACTTCAGCGGCAGGTTGATCGATCTATGGAGGATCCTGTTCCCTGACTACATAGAAGGCAAAATATTGCTACAATGACAGGAAAATAATTTATCTTATCAATACATCTTATTCCATTTATTCCAATTTTATTTATTCTTAGGCCACATTTGTCAACTTGGTAAAATAGACATGTCTTGCAAAGGCTGCCTTTATGTCACCAAATGACTTCAAACACTCTGAGCCACTCCTGATATGTCTTAGGATTGGAGTTGACAGGCGTGGCATTAGGGTAACAGGGGCTAGTTGTACAGCAAGAAGGAAGGGAGGGTCCTGCTAGTTCGTCCACTGAAGCCTGATAAGATCGATCCCATTGTAAGTCCTGTCCAAGACAGTTCAGTATCCGAGGATTACAGCTACATGAGATCACTATTCAGATAACTTCATTTTTTTTCATCATTTTTATTCCTTCATGTATTCATGCAACTCCCAGTTTGTAGCAAATCAGGAACCAGAAAGAGGAAGGAATCTTTGATTGTGAGGTCTGGAGTCAAAATCAGGAAAGCTGGCCTCAAGGTAAGAAGGGTGGAACCTGGCTCTAGTTCCTGGGACAAGCCAAGTGCCCTAGGGAATTAGGTTCAAGGGAGGCTAGGAGAACTGAACTCAAGGGCAGGGATCAAATCTGGTGCACGCCTCAAAGGGGGTTTCATCACAGAGAGACCTGATGCTGATCTTCCCAAAACTGGGCTCCACAGTAAGCCCCAGATTGGTCCTGGGAACTGGAGATGGGCTATTTCTGCACTGGCCACCAATGGGCCCACAAGGGAAGAAAAGACATTGTCTTTTTCAGCTCAGGAATCAGCTCAGTGATTTTCAGTTCTACATTTCATTAAAACCAGTTTCCAAAAACTATATTTCTTCAAAGTTTAACATTCACAATTTTTTGCCTATTCCTCAAATACTTTTCTGGACTTAAAAAGAAAAAAACACACCAATATATTGTTTTAAATTAAAGCCTACTTGCAGGTGAGTTTTTTAAAGAAAATAAACACAAATTTTGAAAATTATTAGTACTGGCCCTGGCTGGCATGACTCAGTGGGTTGAGCATGAGCCTGCAAACCAGGGGGCTGCTGTTTCAATTCCCAGTCAGTGCACAAGCCTGGGTTGCGGGCCGGATTCCCAGTAGGGGGTGCTTGAGAGGCAACCACACATTGATGTTTCTCTCCCTCTGTTTCTTCTTAGAATAAATAAATAAATAAATAAATAAAATTATTAGTGTTGGTTCAGTATTCTATAATATGCATCCCCAGAAAAAACATTTCTGGGACCCTTTATATTGTGTTTGAATTTTGTTAGTAAATAATAATTTTGTTAAAGTTTTTTTGTGAAGAATGGAGCAAGTCAAAAAGAAAGAAGAAAAGATAAAACTTGTTATGAAACCTGAGTATATGTGATTGCAAAGAAAGGACATGGAATAATAGTGTCTCCTAGTCTCAGGATAATAGTTGAGCCCAGGTCAAAAGTAGAAACCATATTTTTTTTCTTATTTTTAACATTATTTTCCAATTAGAAAATAACACCTGCTTATTATAGAAAATCTAGGAAATACAAAAAGTAAAATAAAGAAAAATAAAGTTACTCTGAAACCCAGTATGAGACAGGTATATATATAGATAAATATATATAGATAGATAGATGCCATCTGTCTATTTTCTATGCAAATATAAACATGAAATTTTAAACACAGCAAGGATTAGCTAGCACATTCCATTTTGAATTTTTGCTCTTTTTTATTTAGTAACCTAGTATGTTTTCTCATCTTTACATATTTTATAAAATGATGTTATTTCATCATGTGAGCTTATAATAATGTATATTTACCTTCCTCCCACTGGTACATATTTAAGTATTGACTTTGCTCCTCACTATTAAAACAGCACTGTCACAAACAAACTCGTCTAAGTCTTTATGTGTATCCCTGAAATGCCATCCCAGTCAGAAATGTAATGACTAGGACAGAGGATGCAATCATATTGTAGACTTTTTTAAAAGATTTTATTTATTTAATTTTAGAGAGAGAGGAAGGGAGGGATAAAGAGAGAGAGAAACATCGATGCGTGATAGATACATAATTGGCTGTGTCTTGACACCACCAAATGGGGACTTGGCCGGTAACCAGGCATGTGCCCCAACCAGGAATCGAACTGGCAACCTTTTGATTTGCAGGCCAGCATTCAATCCACTGAGCCACACCAGTCAGGACTATTCTAGACTATTTTTATACATATGTTTCAAAAACAGAAAGTTATCAAAATATAGAGCTAGGCTGTTTCTTCATCTTAAACTCCTAAATTCACACCACCTCCAGACCGTGGTCTGTTTGTCTTCATGTCTCCTTCCTCCCACCTGGCCTCTACCGATCACACAGTGTTTACTATGGAAGGGATGCTGCCTGGTAGTGCAGGGCAAACAGAGTGGAGGGAGCTAAGACCCAGGCCTAAACCCTCGCAGACACTGGGTGTGTAGCACAGGAGCCATTCCAGCATAGGGCTGACAGAGGCGGCGCAGCTGTGGATCAGATACAGCACCCTCAGGCCCAGCAGGCTCTGTGGCAATTCAGGGTTACAGAAGGAAGTTCTGGTAAATGGAAGGAGCCAGCCGTGTGGAATCCAGAATGAGTGCTACTGCGGAATTAGGTAAGGAGGAATGACACATGAGATCTGTCCATGAGGTTAGCCCGGCTAGAGTTCAGAGGCAGAGATTTGGCCTGCAAGATCAGGAAGTGGCGAGAGTTAGACCAGGAAGCAAGGAAGTAGGCCTAGGCCTGGGATCATACATATGGAATGAGAAAACATTTTGAATTGGTACTCATGTAAATGAATAAATGATCTCAAATACAGATCACATTTAGGGGGAAGAATGTCAGTAGAATTAGGCTAAGTTTTGCTGCAGTAACAACAAAACCCCTAAATATAAATGGTTTAAAAGAAACGTTTATTTCTACCTTCTGCTACATGTTCATGGCACATCAGCAGGAGGGCTCCAATCTAATCACCCTCTCTCTGGAATCCCAAGTTAATGATCTACATGTCATCTGCATGCGCGGCCGTGGGGCAAGAGGACTGGATAGCCCAGCATCAGTAATTAAATGATTCTACTCACATTTCCTTGGCCAGAACAAGTCACATGGCCATGCCTAACTTCAACAGACCATGCGCCTAGACAGAGGTAATGAACTGGAAATGCTGGTGAGCACTGGCAGTGGCTGCTAGATAATAACCAGAGCAATGTTCTAAAGAGGAGACTTTCTAACAGGAAGGAAGATTCAAGATGTTTAATTACACCTTACCTGTAGACCGCACTTTGCTTTCTTTCATCTGGAACCTAGGTGGGAATTTAGGTTTCTGCAGACTGGGAGTCCTGTTCCCAGTGACCTTGAGAAGGAGCTGCAGAGACATGGTGGGCAGGGATGCTGAGAGGTGGTGCAGTGAGGGAGATTCTGGGAGATGGTGCAGTTAGAGAAACTCCACAACAGCTGTGGCTTAAGTTCATGACCAAATAGGATGAATTTTAGTATGTCCAGGCTATCGGGGTTGCCACCTTACCTGTTTCTCAAATTTGTACTTTTAGATAGTTAGTAGAAAACTGATACTCCCCAAACAAAATTGTCATGATTTAGCCCTCCTACAGGGTGGGAAGAGGGAAGCATCCAGATATGTAGTAGTAAATGTCAAAGAGTTAGATGACATCATGAGACATGCTTACCTGATACATTTGAGGACACTTGTTTAAGGTAGGTAAATTGTCACCCAAGCAGCTTTTTCTGGAGATGATGACAAAATGACAGAACTGTTTCCAGAGGAGATTCCTAGGCTCTTAACAACCCCAAAGCATTTCTAGAATGCCTGCTGTGCCTTTGGGACGATGCAGGGCACAGCCTCTGACCTCCAGCTATTATGCCAGCAAGATGACAGGAGAAAGTAAGCCCTTGCTTGGTATTCATTAAAAGCATAGTTCAAATTTTGGAGGATCTTGTGAAGTTTCACAAATATGCTAATTTCATATTCAAGTGAACAGGAAAGAAGCTGGTGGTTCTTCTCTTCAAAACAAGCTTTTTTAAAGAAAGATATTTCTAAATTAGAAGTAGTTTATCCAATCTAAAGTAAGGAGAGGGGAATAATCAATTTTTTTATTATAGCACCATGCAAATGTCATGTCAGTGCACACAGAAAGTGAGTTAAAACACTTTCCAACACTTAACACATTTTTGCTAATTGACAATATGCAGTCTACAAGTCAACCTTCCTAATTGATTTGCAAAAGGTTAGAGTTATCAAAACAGGCTTCAGAGTCAACACCACGCTTAATTCTTGGATGGATTCTGGTGAATAAGCATGTGGTTCAGTTTCTGTCTGCATGGGACCACTTAAATAACTGTATGCCTAGCTGCTTGCACGTCTTAACAATGTGTGACAATAAAGACCTCTAAAACTTACTTAAGATTCCTTACAATGTCTTGTTTCCTTTGTAAAAAAAATGTTCATCTACAGAACCATTATAAATCCTCCCCTTGCAAAAAAAGGATGTATATATAATAAATAAAATATTTGAAATTATAGCAAATTTTCAATGTTAAAAATGATGTATTTCCAGGAAAACTTTGGTGATTAATTTCTTAAAGTCTTTGAAATAGAAAAAGATAATGCCCTTAGAGGCAGTCTTCCAGTCTTCTATGTGTTGGTGGTCAATTCAACTAATATGACCAAAAGTAAAAAGTCCTAATTTATAATTTACTTTGTTATTCATACAAAGCTTGTGTGATGGATATCATTCATATTAGAAAATAACCCCTCTCATTATTTAGGAAGACTTATGAAAGTGTTAGAATGCCGATGCATCTGTCCCACAGTGACTATCACAACGGAAGACAATCAAGTCTTGTCCTATGTGTCCTTATGTCCTTTTGCTCAAATTGAGACTGTAGTTGGAGTTAGGACCATCAACAAGTTAGAAATGAAGCAACTAACATTTCACATGCCTCAGTACTCAAGTAGCTGAATGGTTTGGAGAAAAAGATACAGCTTTAAAAAACTGGAGATTTTCAAACATGGGTTAATTCTAGTCAAGAAAATCAAATACTTTTAACAGCCTAACGCAATAAGACTTTTCTTAAATATTTCTTATTATTTTAAGAAAATAGTCCTGATTTCTCATATTCTCAGCTGAGCCTTTAAATATCTTCCATTTTTTGGTGCTTTTAGAAGGTGACTATTTTAATTTTGATTTTTGAGTTGCTGAATACAACCCACCTCCTATTTATTTTCCCATCTTGCAACCTGTACTGATACATTTTGCTTGGTGGAGATTTATTTTTCTTTTTTAAATAACTGTCAATCATTGTCGAGAGTGTGAAGAAATAGGCATTCTCATACCTTATAAATTGGCATCACTTTTCTGAACAACAATTTGGAGACACCAGCAAAATTTTAAAATAAATAAATAAGTAAAAGCCTGAAAAACATGTACATCCTCTGACCTAGTAATGACATGTTTAGAAATCAATCTAAGAGTCAAATATTAGGGAATTGGCTAAATACACTATGCTAGGTCCACATGGTAAAATATGAAGTAACCATAGATAATCATCTATATAAGTATACCTAAGATAGTACAAAATATAATGTGAAATAAAATACATTGTTAATAAAAAGCAGACTATCGAACAATGTGAACAGAATGATCCTAATTATTTTTTTATATTTTATATATATATAATAGAAGAGAGTGTGTGTGTGTGTATGTATGTGTGTTTGGAAGGCTGTAACCAAAATATCAATAGCTGTATCTTGGAAAGGGGCTGTGGGTGATTTTACTTTATACTTTCTGCTCTTTTGTATTTTTATTTTTTATTTTTAAAAAAATTTTAAAGGAGGTTTGCTTTTTTAAAAAATAGATTTTATTTATTTATCTTTAGACGGGAAGGGAAGGAGAGAGGGAGAGAAATATCAATGTATGGTTGCCTCTCGTGCGTCCCCTGCTGGGAACTGGCCTACAACCCAAGCATGCGCCCTGACTGGGAATTGAATCGTGATCCTTTGGTTCTCAGGCCCACACTCAATCCATTGAGCTACACCAGCCAGGGCTTTTGTATTTTTAAAGTTTCAAAAATAACCTATTTTACTTTTGAAATTAATAAATATATACTTAAAATACACTTATTAGATGTGAATGTACTTAATGCCATTGTACTGTATAGTTACAAATGGTTAAAATGGTAAGTTTTATGTTATGTATATTTTACCAGAATAAAAAGTTACATTTATTAGAAAATGTAGGTGTGCTTACATTTTGAGGTAACTTTTTAGATACACCACCAAACATATGATCCATTAAAGAAAAAGTGGGACTTCATTGAATTTATAAACTTCTCTGAGAAGGACACTGTTAAGAGAATGAAAAGACAAGCCACATATTGGAAGAAAAATTTACAAAACACATATCTGATGAAAGACTGATATACAAAATATAGACCTCTTAATACAGAAAGAAAATAGATAACCCAACTTACAAATGTGCAAGAGATCTGAACAGATCTTTTCATCAAAGAAGACAGATAGGTGGCAAATAAGTATATTGAAAAGGTGCTCAACATCACATATCATGAGAGAATCTATTACAATGGGTAAAATCCAAAACACTGACAACACCAAGTGCTGACAAGGATGTGGAACAACAGGAACTCTTATGCATTGCTTCCATGCATTGCTGATGGGAATGCAAAATGTACAGTCACTTTGGAAGACAGTTTGGCAGTGCCTTATAAAACTTAAGACTCATACATATCATCCAATCCAGCAACTGCATTCCTTGGTGTTTGCCAACACCAAATGAGTCGGAAACATATGACCACGCAGAAACCTGCACATGGATGTTTATAGCAGCTTTCTTCATAACTGCCAAAACTTGCAATCAACCAAGACTTGGATAAATAAACAGTGATACATCAAGACAATGGAAAGAAATGAGCTAACGAATCACAAAAAGACATGGAGGAAATGTAAGTGCATATTGTTAAGAAGCCAATCTGGAAAGACTGCATACTATATGATTCCAATTCTATAACATTCTAGAAAAGGCAAAACTATGGAGACAGTAAAAAGATCAGTAGTGTCCAGGTTTTCAGGGAGGGATTTTTAGGTCGGTGAAATTATCCTATGTTATACTGCAACGGTGGATACTTGTCACTATACATTTGTTAGAATACACAGAATGTATAACACAATGAATGAACCCTAATGTAAACTATGGGCTTTAGTTAATAATATACCAATGCTGTCACACAAACAAAAATACATTAAAATGTTATTTATCTTGAAAAACATATCTGTTAATCAAAATAAAGGTCATCGTTGTCAGTCACAACTCTTTTAAAATATTTATTTCCATTTCCCTAACTACCCCTCAGTTACTTAGTTTCTAGGGGGTGCAGTTCAACTTTTTATTTTAATAAAATCAAAATATGCATGGCACCTGCAGGCCATCATCTAAACTGATAAGACAAGCCACTATTGAAGCTGCAGTGACTTCAGGTTCATCTTTACATTCAGCAAGTTTAAGTCCATCTTAGGTGATTTTTTGAACCTTACGTATTAACTGAAAATGCTGCTTGCTGATAAAACTTGCTCAGACACTATTGCTGAATGTACGAGTCACTGAATACACCAACACAGCAGAGGTAACCACACGTCTGAGGACTGCAGTGTGCTGGGGGCTCTCCGAAAAACATACACACACAACTAACAAAACTCGCATTCCAGACATCTGAGAATCTGGACACTTCCTAACAGTGTTTTGAAGTGTTTCATTAATATCTTGAGACAAGTGTATCAAAACTTTGGCATGATTTAATTTCAAGTCACCAATTTTTCTTTACTAACATCAGAAGGTCTGGCTGCACTGCCAGTGCCAGGTCTACTTAATCTGGTTTAAGAATTTAATATGACTCACACTAGAGGCTCACACTACCCCAAAATTAACACTCCAAGGGAGTAATTTATGGTCTAACAGCAATCTCCGCAAATTTCCAAGCACACAATTTTCATATTATGTAATCCAGTTAGGATCACGGGTTCATTAAAAGCCCCAAGTCCCATCATTTCTACATTTTGATTAAATAATTTCACTACCTTGAATAAATAATCCCTATAACAGTTTGGGAATCTAATTCTCAAGATTCCAATAAATGTTTCAGAAGAAACCAGGGCAAAACACTCACATGCACAAACCTTACGAGTTCTGTCATTTCTAATGATAATAAAACATCAGGAAAGAGAAAAAATAAGATGCCAATGGTATTAGTTTAACATAGAGCTATTTATTGTTCTCTGTGAAGATACACACAGATTTAATTTTCCCAACCTGGAAGCCAGTTAGGATTTCAGAACGTTGTCTGGACGGGGACAGAGGAGGGCTCTTCTAGCTGATAATCGAGACAAACGTTGATTGTATGGGCGGCAGTCTCGAGAGCGTTGTGGCATTGTGGCTCAGTCTTGATTCACATTTGCTCACCTCAAGGGATCTGCTCAGGTGCGTGGATTATAACTGGAGGGGACTCCTGGCACCATTACTACTCAAAGATACTTAGGTTCCTGAGGTTTCTGAGTTGTAATAAAACACTGCTCATCAGGTGAAAAAATATGAGCCTTGGAGTTAACTTCTGAGGGACAGAACTGGCACTTTGGGAAGATGCCAGGCACATGACATGGAATGGAGCCTAAGAACCTAATCCCCTCAGGGAATCTAGAGTGGAATCAAATAACCAAAGCGGAAAGCCAATCCCTTCTGTAAAGCAAACACACTAGCTCAGAGCCCCACTACTAATCTGCACGGGACTGTAGTGACCTCGTGGTTACGGTCACTGTGTGGTGTGGCTCTCCGCACCTTGACAAGTCCAAGAAGCCAGGCAGTGACCGTCATGTTAACTCTATTTCCATGCATCTCTCTCTGGTGTTAAAATACTAATTTAGTCCGTAAAGAAACACAGAGTCATCAAACTTGCAAACTGTCATGAGAGAGATTATCCCCATTAGATACTAGCCCTCAGGTTACAGCCTTGCCTGGAGCTGTGCATTTTGAAATGCCAGCTACTTTCTCATATGAGTTGGCAAGTCATCCAGCCTTCTGTTTGATGTTGTAATCAGGTAGTTGATGTTATAGATCAGTAGATACTCAAACCTCTATCCTACAGGGAGTGCTGACATTGGCATGAAACAGCTTGTTAAATTTGGCATTCTATATTGCACATTTGGCCTGCTAAACAAGTATTACACAAAGAAGATGCAGCACATCTTAAAATTATAGAAGTGCAGAACTGAAGGAGACACTAAATGGCTAACCCCACAGTCTCATTTGACTTGTATTCCCCCGAACACTGTAAAATCCTAAAGGTCAGGGACAATGTCTTATTCATTTCCACCTAGTCAACACAATCATTTCTTTATACTTAGCATGCAAAATAATTTGATGTTTTTACATTATAATCCTTCTGAGAGGAAACACTCCTGTTTATTGCAAGGATGTCTTTGTTCCCCAAGTCCCTCATGCAAGGCTGAAGTCCCCAGGAGTGTGGTGCTATGTCTAAAGGGTCAATCTTCTTTGCTATTGACTCAAAATTAGAGAGGGAAAATTAGCCAGTTCCCCAATGGGTCTTTCATTGCCCCAAAATATCAATGTGGAAACAGGAAGAGCAATGGGTCCAGTGCAGGGCCTCATTTATTACACTACCCTTTCCTTGCTCTCCAGAAGTGCCACATGCAAAGGATCGGTCACCTATTTCAATTTTATAAGATTGATCACTTTGGTAAAAGGGTACCTGTATAGAGCCAGATGGAAGATATATAGGTTCCCTGGACAGAACATTACTGATTTTCTCTTCTAGCGCCTGCTTCTTGGGGCCCTTTAGCATTCAGCTGCCTTTGGCCAGTGAATTGGCTGCCTTCCTGGGTATGACAGATTGCTAATTCTCCCAGGCCAATTCACAGCCTGAAGATCTCCTTAGCTAAATGAAGGAGAAATGTTGAGGGCAGCTTTGCCAGTCACTGTTTTGAGTGCCACTGACGCTTCTGAAATAGTAAAAGGGCAGGGCCTCATTAGAGGAATCTTTTCTTATTTTTTCAAAGGCTGTTCTCTCATAGACACTTTTGGTTGTGTCCCCTCTCACACAGATTTCTATCTCTCTGCAAATATCTCCTCTTTTCCATTCACTGGATCTAGAGATGGGTACCTTTGTCATTTTTGTAGTATGTAGCCCTGTCTCCCTGACCATCACTGATGGGATGAATCACTCCTGGGCATAGTGGACAGATCAGGATTCCTTCCTGAGGACTTAGAATTAGGATTTAGATTTCCACCTCAGAACTGCATGGGCCACTTGAGTTGAAGTGATAACTCTCGGGAGTGGTGGCACAATTATTTTTAGCCACGTTCGTTTCCTGATGCTTACAGAGAAAAGTACTATTGGTTGAGAACAAATCTATTTCTAGCGAATATAGAAGAGGGCAAGACGGGTAACTAACATAGGGATGTGTCCAGTCTTGTGCTAAGAAATTTGTATTGACTATCCCAAGAATATTTCTCTTAATAAAATAAAAATCGGTTCAATAATATAATCATGGATCTATGTCCTTATCAGAACCTTGATACAGCTTCAAGACTTAAATATCAATGACCATCAAACACAGCTATAGAGTGTGAACTGTACCTTTCTCATTCTAAACCATTTCGGAAATATTTATTGTTGTGGACAAATGCTGACTTAGGCTCCCTGGTATCCATTTGTTGATCTCCTGGTACCTAAATCCCTGATTTTCCTTGGGGAAACTATCCTCTATGGATTTAGCCATGATTAAAAATGACCTATCCCTGGAATTTACAGTCACATGAACCAATAAAAATCCCTTTGCTAAAAGCAGTTTGAGCTGGGTTCTTGCCACTTGCAGTTGAAAGGGTCCTGTTTCATGCAGTAACGGGGAGCACCTGTGCACGTTATCCGTGGGCTCACCTATTTCCCCTGTGAACTCTTCGATTCAGCTCTGAGGCTTCCCCTAGTTCCCCACTCTCTCCCGCCCCACCCGCAACAGCCCCCCACCGTGTGTGTGTGTGTGTGTGTGTGTGTGTTCCAGCAGGGCCTTGGTTTTAAAATACACGCCATTTAAGAGAAAATATTGCTGGTCATTTTTCGGGCTTGGTTAACGAAAGGTGTTCTAAGTGCTTGGTTGAAAACTGTTTTCTCAATTTGTATCTCTTTTTCCTCAGAGTAGAAAGTGCTGTCAAAGATATATCAAGGCATGGATCTTGGCATACTGTCAAAATAAGAAAGCATATAGTTTATAGTTCATTTTCACATGTGTTATTTCATTTATCTGGAACATGTAAAGGAGCTGTTGTCTTTATTGCCGCGATGAGAAAACAGATTCAAAGAAGCAGAGGGACTCACTGGTAGATCCACAGCAATGGCTTAGCCATGGCCAAGAAAAGTGCTTCCAACATGCCAGCCACCTTCCATGGTTAAATCCAGTGTTGGAGACATTGTATTACATTTGCATTTTATATATGTAGAAACTGAGACAAAGATGTCAAAGAATATGCCCATGGTGATATCATAGCTATTCCATATCAGCTAATCAGCAAAATCAGAATTTGAGTTCTTCTCATAAGTCAAAAGACTTTTGTGTAGACAGTAGCACTAAATGTAGCAACATGGCAAAACCCAACAACTGAAACAAGAATGAACTTGACCACATGGGGAACTCATCAAACTAGAGTCTGGAAGCATCATTTTTCCTTAGTACTCTAATAACGATGCATAAGGATTTATGCATTTTGCATTAAAATTTCACTCTTTTAACTACCTTGAGCTAAAATAATTTCTAGGCTAGCACAAATAATTGAAATATTTTAGAATTTCCAGATGAAGCTTTAGTTAGCTTTTTCTATATTCCAGATCTTTAAAATCAGTTAATACACTGTATCCCCCAGTCTCGCCATCTTTAAACCTACTTTTAAATCAAATTTAAAATTATTATTAAGCATACCTTTGAAGAATTATTTCATAAGCAACATGTGACAGCTGTATAGATCATAAAAAATACAATGGTATATTTTGAACAGTAAAAACATTCTTGAAAAGGTTAACTGGACCACAGGTGTTCACATATGTCTGTGGGCATGTGTCTGCATGTGTATAAACCTGTGCAGCCTAAAATTTTCCTGGTCAGCAATTGCTTTTAAGGAGGAGATCTGGGCTTCTGGTGATTCTTTTTTTAAAAGTAGGATTATAAATGATACCTGCCAGTCAGAGCAATTTGACCTCACAGTAGCACCTCTAAAAAATAATAATTTGTTGTTTTGATCAAGTTTTTATTATTACTTTTTTGCTATGTTTCTCCATCTTCCATTTATGAAAAAAGATAATAAAACTGATTTTTGTACATTCATACAAAAAATGAATTTATCATAAAAATCTCCATGGTGGTCCTACACGGGAATGCCATCATCCAGAAAAGAAAGACTGGTGGCCACCAGTTAACCTGCCAGTCTCTTCGGTTAGACTTGGTACTTTGCAATTCCTGTCCCAAACAGTACAGGCCCGGGTGCAAGGAGATCCCATACCCAGGGCCACGACTCGAATCGGGTCGGCCAGAGAGAAAGGTCAAGCCCATGAACTGGGCAGGGAAGTAAAAACAAGAAGGCAAAAGCACAGGAGCAGGGACAGCAGAGCCGAGCAGGCACATCTGGGACGGATGCTGCAAGGAGAACCGTCCCAAAAGGAAGGTTCCCTGGGTGCAGGGCCTTAGAGGCCTCCTTTCTCAGGAAGAAGGAAAAGCTACTTGAGAGTGCGAGTCACGGCATTGTTCTGCAGTAGAATTTTGCTTGGGTTCAAATAAGGACATTTTTGTTTCCTATATTCAAAAACATTTCGCTTTGGAAATTTTCAGACACTCACAACAGTAGAGAAAAGAGAATGAAAAATCCCAAGGTGCCAAACCCCTCCTCCACAGTTGCCACAATTTTGCCAATCTTCTTTCATTTATCTTCCCCCCACTTATTCATTTATCATTTTTGTGGGAATACTTTAAAGCATATTCCAGACATCAGGTATTTCATATTCTTCATTATGCATCTCTAACTGGCACTTCATGAAGCATCTCTAATTGATAAGTAAATTAAAATTGTAACGTCTTTAATGTTACATAATACCATGTTTGTATTAAAATTCCTTGTCTCAAAGATATTTGGTTTGGATCAGGATCCTAATAAGATTCATACGTTCATTTTGGTTGTTTTACCTCTAAAGTTCCTTTTATTCTAGAGTGGCCCCCTTGCCCAGCTGCCCTTTTTCGGTCTGATTTTTTGGAGGACCTGGGTCATTTGTCCTGCAGAGCGATGTCCAGAGGGAAACAGGGTAGAAGCCTGGAACTGGACTGATTGCTTATGTAGAAGAAGCTGAGATTTTTAATCCAGAAGTTGCTGAGTTCACAATGAATTGTCCAGATTGTTTTCTGCTATTAGATGTAATGAATGTTCAAATGAACTTAGCTCAGTGTGATTAGAGAAAAAAATAAAGGAACAACATTTTTGCACACTTGAATACTGCATTAATATGAAATATTATTATCATGATGGTAACAGGGAAAGAATATGCAAAAAATCTTCAAATATTTACAGGTGTGCTGAATGCACATTGTGGCTGATCGCCACATGCTAAAACGGATGTTCCCCTGAATACAATACTCATATTTTGCAGTGAACTTTTAGCCTACAAGGATAAATCTGGAAATATTTATTTAAAAGCAATTATTATGACAATTTTATTTTAAAACATCGTACCAACCAAACTAGAATGTTGATGTTACTACTGGGCCGAGGTCGTTACTAAGTCACTACTCCGCACACAGCTGACACTGGACGCACGGGGCGCCGCACGCACCGTGGTTCAGGGTCCGCACTGCGGCGGGCTGCGCAGTGCCGTTCACTGCGAGGTCAGTAAACAGGCCTTGTCCTGTTACTGCCTCTTCTTCTTTATAGTATTTATTATTTCTGGATTAAAGCTGACTAATCAGGAATGTTGCTGTATATAATTTAAAATTATTCTCCCTTGTAAAATGTTGACATATAAAGTCAGTTTTCTGCTGTCCTCTACGATGAGAGGAATTCAAGACAAGAATTTTATTTATATACATCTGGCCCAAATGGACATAAGTAAGATTAAATACAATTCTTAAGCATTTTTAATGTAATAACAAGGTTATAATATGCAAAACTATAAATAAAAGTTTATCAATTTTATAGATTTTAGAATTATGATATCTAATCTTGATAATTCTACCTTTTATTATTTAAATTGTATAGGACTTTATGGCTCAAAAAATACATATACTCTTCCTAAATGTTTCCAGCTAATGTACTCTCTTAATATTCTTCTTAAATATCAATCTATTTTCCTATTCACCTAATTATTTGAAAATTCCTATGTGCTTTTGTAAGTAATTTTAGTAGCTTTAAAAGTTACCATTAATTATCATAGTATGTTAACTTATAGTAATAAATATGCATTTATTTCAGCTAAGACAATTTCAATATACGAAACAAATAAAGGTATGTTTCACTTCAAGTTACTTGTTGAATAAAAGCAAATATTTAGATAGTCACCAGAAGTTTGAGTGACAGGTCTCATTGGCCTAACTGAAGTTGTCATGCTGATCACGTGACTTAACCGAATACATGCTCACTGATCATGGTCAAGTTCAAGAATATAAGAAATGAGAGTGAATAGCATAATCAACTTTTCAGCCTTACAAAGGCAAAGACTGAAGCCAGAGCCAAAGAGCAGATTCTGACAGAATATCAGGCAGAAGCCAACATAAGTGCAGCCCTAATCATTATCTGAACATATTATTCTTTTGAATAAATTTAAAAATAAATTAAGTACTCTGTAAAAACCTCTTAGACATTAGGACAGGAAAAGCAGCTAACATGTATTGAGAGCTTAGTATCTAAAAGGTTATTGTGCCAAAAACTTTACCTTCATCATCCAGTATAATCCTCCTGACCACCATGAGGTCAGTACCATTTACTGA
This sequence comes from Carollia perspicillata, assembly GCA_004027735.1. NCBI lineage: Eukaryota > Metazoa > Chordata > Mammalia > Chiroptera > Phyllostomidae > Carollia > Carollia perspicillata. The sequence goes on along the minus strand of PVKM010008991.1, from coordinate 19,999 downwards.
GTCCAGCTCAATAATGAGGAACTGAAAAAGAATTGAGAAACAGCTATACTCATTGTGGGAGATCCACACCCAAGACCTGGTTTACTTTAATATGTGTGAAGTTCAGGTCAAGAACTTGCCATGAACTGTGGCCTCCATAGAAGAGAAGGGAGAGAAAGGAGAATGTGCATCCATCCCAAACATCTGAATATCCTCAGGGCCCATTGCCTAGCAGATGATGGGTAGTGTGAAGACGTGGAGAGTGTGGTAAAAGCAAGAGACGGAAATGACGAGAATAGTGATCAAGAGATAAGAGGAAGAATTAGGAAGCAAAGCTTCTATTTCTTAGACAGGTTTTACTCTATCTACTTTTATCCATTTCCATAGTTGTTGCCTTGGCTCCCACTTTCCTCATCTTTCTCCAGGACTATTGTACAAAACTGGATATGAAAATCTTAAACTCAGTTTAGTGAGTAGAGATTGCATGTAAAGCAAAGGTCTCATAGTGTCAAAACCACTCCTAAACATTTCCCACAAAAACTCAGCATATATGGTTTTGTGTATACAGCCTAAATCTATGCACACCGAAGTTTGAGAACCATTGAGCTCACATTAAAAAAATAGGAAGAAAAAGAAAGTTAATAGGTCTGGGCAGTCAAACCAGGCTTTCTTTAAAATGGCTATCAATTTCCTTGGTTGATAGGAAATGGGTGGGGAAGTCCAAAGTATTTACTCAGATTCATTAATACTGAGGCCCTGTGACTTGAATGCATGGTAGAGATTTCCCTCTTCTGTCGTTGTAAGGATTTAAAAAGCCACATCCTACAAGAATATTCAGGTCTAATGTCTGAGTGTAAATTAAAGCTCCAGTTCTCTTAACTGCCTAAATTTTCTTTCTAGAATGCAAATCTGATCACATCACACTCCTTTATAAAATCCTTCTATAGAGTGAGCCACTGATCTCTGATTTCACTACCAATAATTACAGGGACAATAGGTGGGCCAAAAATCAACTTTTCTCCCCAGCTGAGAGACATTTTGTGGCCCATTCTCCTCTACATACAAACATGTGACCCATAGTTCGGGAGTTGATATTTTGGTAAAGCCACATGGGCAGTGTCACCTAACGATTGCAGCCTCAGTCACCACAGATGGACCAGTCCAAAGCCACTCAGACATCAGGAGAAGTACATGAATTTCCATCAATCAGACTCAAACAAGGAAGTGCCATTCCGAGTATTTGTGCATTTACCAGGGCAGCGGTTACTGATGGTATCAGGCACAAGCCTCTTCAAAATCCGGCCCCTGTGCACCTTCTGCCTTCGTCTTCTGCCGCCACCACGTTCTCACATATCCATACCACGCTGAGAGACGTGCGCCCTATATAATACCTCCAGTCCGTTTTACATTCAGCACGTCACCTGCAAATCCCTTCCTCCATCCTTTCTAGAACTTCTCTTTGATGAACCTCTCAAATGACTTCTCTACAATTTGTTTTTTCCTGATTTACTACCCCTCTCTAAAATACAGGTTTTTCACAACTCATTTAGGTCAACTATTACTCTTTTTCATTATAATGTAATTGTTTACAGAAAGCAAGGAAACAGGAAGGAAGGCAGAAAAGGAGGGAAGGAGAGAGGGAGGGGGGTGAAGGGGGGGCATGGGACGAAGGCAAGAAAACATCAAGGGAGAGGAGGAGATGGGGGAAGGGGAGAGATAGTTTGGGATGGAGAACACAGATTATTGTAAATGTAATATGTGAGGCAGTCTTTTCTAAAACGGGTAGTGTCAGAGGGTCAGGAACGTTGCTTCTCTGGCTACAGCCCCTTACTGTACAGGAGGCCTTCAAGTCTCTAGAACTCCCGAGAGCGCAAGCCTCACTCCTCGAGGTTTATTCTACTTCCGGTGCCCACGCCCAGTCAGGTTTACCTGACAAATTCATCTTTCTGTTATCATAACCGTGCCCCTATTTTCAGTGAATTCCCATCCTGGCCTTCTTGTCATGAGCACTTTGGACTCTGCTGTGCCCAAGTTCCATCACGAAGCATCTGCATTAATTTGATTCTTCAGGTCACCATGCTCTTTTCTCTTTCTCTTTATCTCCAGGAGTGGGCAACGAGAGGGTTTCTTTGGCAGAGCAAATGCATATTTGCTTATTTATTAATTCCCTTCCCACCCCCTCCCCACCCCGATCCATTCACTCACTCAGCTAGGTGCTTGCCAGGGACTGCATAATCTACTTAGACTAGAGATATGCTGTCTTCCTCTCACAAAAACCCCCACAAAACTGTTCTTATCTTATTTCCTTTGCTGGTCTCTATCTTATTCTTTTGCAACAATTTTCTATTAAAAACATTAACCGTACAGCAACAGCCAAGCAATAGGCAGCCACAGCAGTTCCAGAAATATCTATGTTGTGCTGAGTTTATTTTTAACCTTTCAGGCAAAATTTTGCCCTTCTCCTGTCCAGTGTTCTCAGAAACATTTGGCCTCACACATTTGGCCAGGGTGCTCAGGTTTCTATTTCAGGTTTGGTCCCCCGGAAAAAGCCCTGACACAAGGCTAGAGTGCGGGTAGTCTGTCTGAGGTAGGTTCCACACAGTAGCCAGAAGTGGCCCTAAGAGCAGATTGGGCCTTACTGTGACCTGGTTTGGGAGCGTACAGGAAACAATCACCTTCTGGTACTCACTGGCGGGGTGCAAGCAGCCTCCAGGAGTAAACTTATATTCAGCTTTTCAGTTCTTTCTTAAATGAATGCAACTAAAATATTCAAGTTTTCACCAGAAATGTTTCAAGAGGTAGTTCTCTCAATGGTAGCCTTTTCATAATTCTACTTTTTAAATCAGAAAAAAAAAGAGAGAGTGTTACGGAAAAAACGGAAAAACGAACTCTTACACGGTATGGGGTGACGGAGTAAGCCTTTATTACACGCGTGGGCCCAGAGGAGACAGCTTCCAAATTCTGGGCACTGAGGAGGGGTCAGGTGGGTGGTTAAATACCTTCGCAACAAAGTGGGGAGGGGAGAGATCTCGTGATACAAGCAGGAGATACGTAATTGTGAAAGCCAAGT
>PVKM010008991.1:0-16850 GCA_004027735.1 Carollia perspicillata | reverse complement strand
TGTTCTATACAGAAATACATACATCTTTATACAAAATTAATAGCACATTATGCATTTTAATGTGTAACTTTGTTTTTATCCCTATTAGGTATAAAATTTTTCACATAAGCATTGATTTTTAAAGATTTCAGTTTATATGCTGAATGTTTTACTAATGCTACCTGACAACTGCAAGTAAAACTATTTTATATGACAGTGAGGCATTCACTTACCTTTTTCTAATGGGTCTAATCACACATAAAATCAACAGTCAATATCTTTGGTGATCAAGAATTACCTCTAGCTTCAGACCAGAAAGTAGCATTTTTCAAAAACAAGAATTTCCTAGCAGTTTTGTCTAAAGATTGCCCTTTTTACCCTGTGAATATTTTATAATTTGATTCATAGGAACGTTTACATTGACCATTTACCTACTTTGCTTTGGAAATGTTCAAGAAGTGATGGATTTAAGCATTAAGCAAATGCTCTTAGTAAAAAATAAATTTCACTTATCCTGGGAACAAGAGGTGGTACTCTTTATTTGAACAGTGTTAGGTAGCTGTAAGTGGGAAGAGAATCACAGAGAAATTCCTGGTTAAAAAGAACTTAAATTCTCTTCCTCCTATACAAATGTACATTTGTATATACAGTCAGAGACCCCTCCTTCTCAAAGGAAAAGCTGTTCTGAGATGGGCACATTGTGTTCTCTGTGGAAAATTATTCACTTTTGTACAGTGACATACATTTTATTTTTTTAAGATTTTATTTATTTATTTTTAGAGAGAAGGGAGGGCGAAGAAAAAGGGAGGGAGAGAAACATTGATGTGCGAGAGACACACCAATCAGTTACCTCTCACACACCCGCTACTGGGGACCTAACCCTCGACCCAGTCATGTGCCCTGACTGGGATTTGAACCAGCATCCCTTCAGTTCTCAGGCTGGCACTCAGTCCACTGAGCCACACCTTCCAGGGCTGTACAGTGACATACATCTTAAAACACAGTCAAACACATGAGCTTACTGAATTCTCATAAAAAGCCTGTGAATTGGGAAGGCTGGGGTTAATATTCCATTTTATAGATTTCAGTAAGCCAATGGCTAAGATGGCCCCCAGGGATCTCCACCTGGTATTCATTCCCTTGAGTACTCCTCGCCCCTGAGTGTGGCCTGGACCCTGTGACTTGCTCAAGCCAAGATGATGGGATATCACTTTTTGGTTAGGTTAGAAAAGTGTGATTTCTGTTGAGGAGCAGATTCCCTCTTGCTTCTCAGTTTGCATTCTTGGATGAAGAAAGCTGCCGTGCTGGGGAAGCCCATGTGACAAGGAATGGACTGAATCCTACCAACACACGCAAGGTTGGAAGTGGCCCATGTGACAAGGAATGGACTGAATCCTACCAACACACGCAAGGCTGGAAGTGGATCCTTCTCCAGTGAAGCCTTGAGATGACTACGGCCCAGGCAACTCCTTGACTGCAGCTCCTGGGAGACCCTAAAGCACAGAAGTGAGCTGAGCCATTCCCAGATCCCTGACCCATGGAAACTATGAGATAATAAATATGCACTATCTTAAGCACTTTGCGGCATTTGTTACACAGAAAAAGAATAGTAAGGGTACACTGATGCTGACCACCACCTGTCTGTGGAAATGGTAAAATACAGCCACAAATCGTTTAACACTTCTGCCATCCAGAGGTGAGTTCTATGTCTGTGTGGTTGCTTCCGACCATAGCATACACTGAGAGTGATGGTATGTGACTTCTAAGGCTGAGTTGTAAAGGGCCATGCAGTGTCTACTTTAGATAAACCTTTTTTCAGCCCTGAGCTGCTGTATATAAGAAGTCTGATTACCCTGAGACTGCCATGTTGTGAGGAAACCCAAGCCACTTGGGAAGGCCTCAGGTAGGCACTCCAGCCCCCAGTTACATCTGAGCCCACACATTCCCACCCAGGCACCAGACAAGTGAGTGAAGGAGCTTCCAGATGATTCCAGCTTCAGCCATTCAAATCTTCCCAACTGAGTCCCCAAACATTGTGAAGCAGAGACAAGTCATGCCCACTATGCACTTTTTGAATTCCCTTATTATGCTCAGAAATGTGGTTTCTTCACTCTAATGACATTGGGGGTGGCTTGTTACACTGTACTAGGCAGCTGGAACACTGCCCGGTGTCACACAGCTTGTAAGTAGTCGAGCTGGAACTTAGATCCAAGTTTTCTAATTCCTACTTCAGCATCCTTTCCACCACTCCAGATGTTGCCTTTTTTATCTAGGGTGTTCATGTTTCTATCCACTCGTTATGAGAGAATCTCTCCTGCAGCAGTGGTCAACTTTGGCAGCATAGTGGAATCACCAGGGAAGGGTTAAAAATATGGATGTCTGGGTCCTGTTCCCAAAGGTGCTACCTATTTGGTCTGGGGTGCAGCCGAATGTCAGGATTTTCCTAAAACTTCCTAGTTTGTTCTAAAATACAGCCACATTTGAGACCCATTGCTCCACACCAACATGCTGGTCAATGCAAAAGATTATACCTGGTAACGATCAAATCAGTTCTCGATACAATGATGCTGACACCCAATATGTTTGTACTAAAAAAAACTTACTCTCCAGGAAAAAGAAAAAAAAGGGGGTGGGGCTTGGAATCTAAGAAACCCTAGATTTTGGAAGTATTGCTATTCCTCCTCTTAAGACTCAGCACAATCATAGTAAGTGAAGCACGATGAAGCAGCATTGAAACATAAGTGCTAAAACTGGCTAATCTCGCTAGCTAAATGACTTGATTCTGGATGCTAACCTCATAGCTTTCAAAAATCAAAACTGTGTGTGTGCCAGATAAAATGACAAGTATCTACAGACCACAGACCTTTGGGATCACTTGCAAATCTTTAGAACCAAGGAAGTTTAAATTCTTGACTAAGAAGGTCTACTAATCCTATGAACTATAATTTTTTAAAAGATTTTATTTATTTTTAGAGAGAGGGGAGGGAGAAATAGAGGGAGAGAAACATCAATGTGTGGTTGTCTCTCATGTGGTCCCCAATGGGAACCTAGCCCGCGACCCAGGCGTGTGCCCTGACTGGGAATTGAACTGGTGACCCTTCGGTTTGCAGCCCATGCTCAATCCAATGAGCTACACCAGCCAGGGTTGAACTATAATTTAATAAAGATAAAGATATAAAAAACAATGATAGAGTAGCACAGAAGAAACAATTTTTTGTGATTTGTTTTAAGCAAGAAGGTTTAAGAAACTTGACTTGAAGAAACTTCCAAGGATGTGTGTTTTAGAGTGCTTACATATACACAGAATTACTCTACCTACAAGCTACACATATAAAAGCTATAAAATTACAATTATATTGTATTACAATCATCAATCTTGCTAGGAGACTAGAACTTAATTATTTTCACCACAAAAATTATAATTATATGATGTGATAGAGGTACACTACAATGGCAATCAACTTCTAACATATAAATGTATCAAACCAATGTGTAGTAGACTTTAAATTTATACAGTGTTTTGTCTCAAAAAAGATTTCAATTAAACAAATATGATTTTTAAAAAACTATTAAATTGTTCTTGTTGGCAGTGATGAAAAACATTGAAATTATGTAATCAAACAAGACACATTCTCAAGCAATGGAAGAAAATGGCTCACTGGGATATCAAGCTAATAACTGAATAATATGTTTTGAGGGGAGAAAATGGCATTATCACTGAAACCCCACCTAAATTCAATGAATTCACATGACAACCATTTAGAAATATGATACACATGTGTGTGTATTTGTAAGATTATATATTTTATGTACCATAAAAAAATAGGAAGACAAATCAGAACTGGAGAAAATTACACATTAGCTGGGACACGGCAGAACCATGGTTCTGCCAGTGCATTGCTGTTCATGGAAACACAGCTCGGATACAAAGCACATTCTCCTTTTAGTGAACACCACCTCTGTGTGTGCATGTGTGCGTGTGTGTGTGTGCCAATGGAATACATTACTTCTATCTTCCTCCTCCCGTTTTAACTCTGCAGGTCAGTGTATTTCCTTCAGTGGCTGCCTATTAAACCAGACTTGGTCATTTGCAGTGTGCTTTTGCTGGGTATTAACCTTAAACTGTGTCCAAAAATCATCCTACTTTGCCACCCTCACACTTTCATTTCTTGAAGCATTTAAGCAAAACACTTTGCTTTCTTATTTCCTACTTCAGAGGGACTGTCCACATTCACACTGAAAAAAATGGTAAGCAATAAAACTCACCATACTGCTTGGGCAAATCTTCATAGGAAAGTACTTTTTGATCTGGCCCTGGAAAAATCCTGTTGGAAATGGTCAGAAGTTTCTAAAATTTGTGCAGTACAAAGGCTTCAAAATATTTATACCACAGACAGGGAATGAAGAAGTAAAACTGGTAAAAAAAATTAAACCATATTACGAGATAACAATGTATGTCCCAAAATTGCTTAAATATTTGGCAAATGCTTGGTATAGAAACTTTAGGCTATTAGTTTAGAAAAGAGAGACATCTCCATGAGATGGTGTGAACTTGAACTAGGTGGACTTCAGCAGAACATTGAGTTTTGTGGACATTACATACATGGACAAAAGCAGCAGCAGAAGTAAAGAAAAAACAACATGTAAGAGTTCAATAGATTAATTCACTCCCTTGCAGAAAGGAAGGAATCATTCCGAAATGTGTTTGTGGCTTGATATAACCAACTCGGAGTAAATTCATATAATTTAGTAATTTATAAAATTTAGTAATCTGTAAACATCTATTCCAAAGTTAACTGCAGTATTCTGCTTTCTGTGGCTGCCACTTTCGTTTCTATTCATCTTCCTCTTCCACAAGCTGTGCATCTGCAGTTTCACAAGAGGGCTGGTGCTGGGGAGCCGGCAGGCAGAGAAAGGCAGACGGAACCGGTCGGATGTTCCGCTAATGACTCACTGTCTTGCTGGTAAGGAGAGAAGAGATGCCATGGTCCGCTGATGCCTTCAGCTTTCTAGCTATGCTAAGTTCATTTCCTATTTTCTAGGCAGCTTCTCTAAAGTAAAAAATTATTTTTTTAAAAAGGAGGTAAAGAGCAATAATTTCCTTTATAAAAATAATAACCAATGATAGAATTTAGGAGCTGAGCCACAGTAACTTTCAACTCCCCCTGGTCTGTTTTACAGAGGAGAGTTGATTTAAACTTCCTTAACCACATCTAATAATGTTCAAGATCAAATTCACACAGGAGGCAAAAGGGAGCAGAATAAATAGAGCACTAACCTAGAAGGTGAGGGTCATCGTGCTTAATTGGAGTTCTGCCTTGAACTGGAGTGCGGCTTCAGGCACATTCACCTTCCACGGGTCACTTTCGGCTCTAACATTCTCGATCCTGAGCTCCATGTGTATACACAAAGTAAGGCAGCAGCAGGGAGACAACTCTCAGCTGACACCTTATTCAAGACTATGGAAAAAGTACTGTATGAGTTTGTGTGCCAGTTCTTAGGTGTGCATGTGGATTGTGAAACAACTAGACAAACATTTTTTTTAAAAAAAGATTCAACATTCAGGGCCAAGTTTTCATCGTGTATACTGTTCAACAAATCAATCATTCATATTTGCATAGGAATAACAGTGGGCCAACCCTAACACCAAAATAGTTACAGAAATCCTGCCAGGGAAAGATGACATTCTAAATAAGTGCATGCTATATGAGGTGTTATTGACAGACAGAATTTGATGTAGACGAAGAGGGGCCTGTAATTTTCCTACAAAGGTAACTGAAAGATTATGAACTAAGGCAGAAAAAAACTTCAAGCTTAAAAGAAGAAAACTTATGGTGCCTGATGCCAACTGACATGGAATAAATGCCATCACCTGTAACATACAGACCCGGCTCCGAGAGCCATTTGTTGAGAAAGCACCAAAGAATAGTGACAGTTGTGTCAACAAATATGGGGAGAAACTCAATCACCCCAGAAGTTGTTTTTTTAATATATTTTATTGATTATGCCATTACAGTTGTCCCATTTCCCCCCCTTCATACCCCATCTACCCTGCACTCCCCCTCTTTAGTTCATGTTCATGGGTCATAAGTTCTTTAGCTTCTACATTTCCCACACTATTTTTGCCCTCTCCCTGTCTATTTTCTCTCCACCGTCTATGCTACTTATTCTCTGTACTTTCTCCCCCCCTGCACTCCCCTGTTGCTAACCCTCCATGTGATCTCCATTTCTGTGGCTCCGCTCCTAATCTAGCTGTCCGCTTAGTTTGCTTTTGTTTTAGGTGTGGTTGTTAATAACTGTGAGTTTGCTGTCCTTTCACTGTTCATATTTTTTATCTTCCTTCTCTTAGATAAGTCCCTTTAACATTTCATATAATAAGGGCTTGGTGATGATGAACTCCTTGAACTTGACCTTATCTGAGAAGCACTTTATCTGCCCTTCCATTCTAAATGAAAGCTTTTCTGGATAGAGCAATCTTGGATGTAGGTCCTTGCCTTTCATGACTTGGAATATGTCTTTCCAGCCCCTTCTTGCCTGCAAGGTCTCTTTTGAGAAATCAGCTGACAGTCTGATGGGAACTCCTTTGGAGGTAACTGTCCCCTTATCTCTTGCTGCTTCTAGAATTCTCTCCTTCGTTTTAATCTTGGCTAATGTAATTATGATGTGCCTTGGTGTGTTTCTCCTTGGGTCCAACTTCTTTGGGACTCTCTGAGCTTCCTGGACTTCCTGGAAGTCTATTTCCTTTGCCAGATTGGGGAAGTTCTCCTTTATTATTTGTTCAAATAAGTTTTCCACTTGTTACTCTTCCTCTTCCCCTTCTGGTACCCCTATAATTTGAACATTGGAACGTTTAAAGATGTTCTTGAGGTTCCTAAGCCTCTCCTCATTTTTTTGAATTCTTGTTTCTTCCTTCTTTTCTGTTTGGTTGTTTCTTTCCTCCTTCTGGTCTACATCATTGATTTGAGTCCCAGTTTTCTTCCCATCATAATTGGTTCCCTGTGCATTTTCCTTCATTTCACTTAGTGTAACCTTCATTTTTTCATCTGATTTGTGACCAAAATCAACCAGTTCTGTGAGCATTCTGATCACCAGTGTTTTGAACTGTGCATCTGATAGGTTGGCTATCTTTTGGTTGCTTAGATGTATTGGCTCTGGGGCTTTGATTTATTCTTCTGTTTGAGCCGTAATTTTTTGGTCTGGTTGCACCTGTTACGTACGAGGGGCAGAGCTTTAGATGTTCCCCAGGGCAGGGCAACCCAGTTGCTGGGTTGTGATGCTGTCTGTGGGGGTGGGGGTGGAGAGGGAATAATGGTACTTGCTGTGCTCTCTCTCAGATTTCAGTCCCCTCTGCCACTTCCCACAAGCAAATTGAGTCCTTCTGTTGCTGGTTCCCAGGTGGATGAGCTTGTGGGTCTCTCCAACAAACTCTCCTGTGACACTGGGGGTCTCTCCCATCACCTCAAACCCCACAAGTTTTTCAATTGGCACTTTTAGGCTTTATTTCCCATCACTGGGTCCCTTGGCTGTGCAGTCTGTCTCACTGCCCGTTTTTACCTGGTTTATCTGTGTGCAAATGTGTGAGCGTGGTCAGCCAACCACCTTGCGGGCCTCACTGGATCTGCTCGTTTCCTCCCTGTGCCAGAGTCTGCCAACCACTGCTTTTTCCTGCTGTGACCCCTCTCCAATGGCCGCTGACTCCACCCCCTTACTGGTCTGGATGAATGGTTCATTGTCGGACTTCGGTATAGTTCAAATTTTTGTCTGTTCTGGTTGTGTTTTTGTTTCTAAATCTTTGTTGTCCTTAATTTTGGTTGTGTGAGGAGGCACAGTGTTTCCATCTATGCCTCCATCTTGGCTGGAAGTCCCCGGGAGTCTTTTTTAATTCCACCACTAGTTTTCATGAACAAATTGTCGTTTATATTGTAATGTCTACTTTACTGTGAAAGTCATAGTAGTTCTTTTTGTAAGATACTTTCATACCACATATTTAATAATCACTTATAAATGAAAACTCAATGATTCATGGGCTATAATGATTTCTTCTCTAAGTCATATTCTCATCTTAGCAAATTATTAAATGCACAAAAGCCTCACATCCTTCATGCCTTGCATATAATTTGATTTAAAGTGATTGCACATTAATGTGCAATTTATGTTTATTTTCCTTTTAACCATTTTTAACACCATTGATTGAGGCAAAAGTTCAAGAAAATGTGTCTACATTGTCCTTGAGTTCAATGTTACTTAAAAGATTTGTGCCTGAAATTTTAAAAGCTAATGGCAACCCCAACTGTTCTTCTAACACTATAAAACAGCCATTTTAGGAATTAATCCCTTAGGGCAGACATATATGGGCAGAGAGTTTATATTCTAGAAGACAATGATGGGTTCTAGGTGGAGCAGAAACCTGGAAGGAACTAGAAAGTGTTGTTTAGTAATCAACAGTAAACTACTGATAGAAGAACCAAAGCATGACAGTGACTTATGCAACAATTTGTCCTTCCCAGCTCTCATGTTATGGACACTCTTGCCAGCAATCAGTAACATGGCTGAAGCTGAAACTCCTTTGTATATTTTTTTCTATATGTACATGTGATCAGCTAAACAAAAATTTGAGCCTTGACAAGATCAATTTCTAACTACTTTGTTCTAGATCAGAGCCACCATGTTGTACAAACTCAGGGGGCACTATTCACATTTTATTCAATTACAACTTGTGATAGACAGTGTGATTTGTGCCATCTTTGAATTGTACAAAATAGTTTCCCTGATACAGTTCATAAAAATTAGAAAATGGAAAATACACATCACTAAATTTTAAGTTATTAGTCTTTTTCTCACTTTTAGAAAAATCAGATTTCACAGGCCATACTATTTTGGAAAGATACTCTGTCTTAGATGGTTTTAGTTTTTTCCCATTTATTTTCTAGTATTCCCTTTTTTGTGCCAAAAGCTCTTCCCCTACTTCAAGCAATTTTGGTGCCATTATCAATTACCAGTTATTACAGTGGTGGGAAGCATGCAGGTTTGACCAATCATAACCCTGTACTGCCTGGATTATAGTGATTGGGCCAAAGGTAATCATGTGATCCTTGCTGAGCCAATCAGAGTTCTTCCCTGAGATCTGATATGTGGATGTAGAGCTGTAGAGATGTAAGCCTGGGAATGTTGGTAGCTACTTTCCCCACTAGAGGGAAATCCCGTCTTACAGAATTAGATGAAGAGATCAAAGCCAAGTGGAGAAAGACAGAATAAAGGGATGAGAGGTAGAGGAAAATATTCCTGAGGACATCTACTCGATTACATCAGTTTACCTCTGACCTCCATTATGTGTGCAAATAGCTTATCATTTATTTCCTTAATGTGGACTGAAATGAGTTTCTGCTACTAGCATTTGAAGGAGCTTTGATTACCAGAGCCCATGACTGCAAATTTTTCATTCCTCTCAGGAAAGTTCTCTGAGAGCTGACTTAGGGCCATAAAGTTCAATATTCACTCTCAGAAAGAGAAACAGAAAAATTTTATTTATTTTAAAACCAGATCTCTAGCGTTATGAACTAAACCCATAATATTAAGGCAATATTTCTTGGCAATACTCAAGGTTACTAACAATATATAGCAAGTGAAGTGAAATTTTTTAAATATCTGCTACATTAAAAACCCTGAGCAGTTATGGATAAGATAAAGGACACACGTTATTACCACCAAGTGTTCACACGTTGCCACATTAAGCAGGTGTAATTCAACTCACCTTTTTACTATGAAGTAACTTTTTTCTTACATTAAGTGCATAATTAGAGAAAAAATCAGCATGTGAGCATTAGTCCTCATACTAGTTAAGTCAATAATTTATTTGGTAAACTTGGATAAATTGTGTAACCTCTCTGAGCCTCAGTTTCCTCACTGCCAAAATGGAAACACTAAAAAAATTCTATGTGTTTAGATTTTCTGTTTCTTGCATTTGACTGTTTCTTACTCATCATATAATCTGATGTTCACACTGAGCCTGGCACAGAATAGACATTTAACAAACAATTGTTAGGAAAACTGGTTTAAGTAATAAACACTTATTACCTAATGCCATGAAGAATCTATAAGATAATATAAACAAAGTAAATGTGACAATACCTGACTTAACCCGGTTGCTCATAGATATTAGTTTTCTTCTCTGCCTTCATCTTCCTGGTGTTGCATCACCGACCATTTAGTGTACCTGATGCTTTGTCCCCCATTTCCCTCCCTGAGCCTTCTTTACTCAAAACTTCCCAAGTTCTCTATAAGACATCTATGGTGCTTCACCCACTGGCTCCAAAGTCGGCTTCACAGTGCGGGCCATAGCACTGCACTACCATGCTTTGCTGTACTTCTCCTGCCCCTGGGTGTTTTTTCATATTTTCTTGTCTTCTCTCCTGATTAGGTCTCATCTCCTACAGTGTCTAATACCAGGTATGACACAATACATATTCATTAAGTAGGATTATAATGATTATCTGATTGGAGCAAATTGAAGTCTTCCCTTCCCTGTGTTACTTTATGGAAATTTAACTTAAGGCATAAGCGCTTTTATTTTGAATTTGCTTTCTCCTGCCCGTATAGGGCTGATTCTAAACTCCCTATTTCACTTGAGGATAAACCACCTTTTAAACAAGACTAATACTTGCTAATAATATCATACAATTTACAGTTTAAAATGGCTTTTCACATACATGATTTCACTTAGTCTTCACAACACATTAGTTTAGCATGGCTTTTGGAGTACCACTGAATTAGGTTGGAATCTTGACTGTTATCACTTAATAGCCATGTGGTTTTACATGAAACACTTAACTTCTTCAACTCTCAGTTTTTTCACTTGAAAACTTGATAGAAAAACAGAATCATGCTTCTTAGGGTGATTGTGGGAGTCAAATGATGTACATAAATCATGTGCCATGGTCAACACTTAACCAATGGGAGGAAAGCCATCTAATAAAGGTATTATAATTATTATTTTATGAGAAAATCAAGGCATAGAGTGCAAAGGAAGCAATCAGAAGACTCTGAATAGAGAGTTCAGATTTTTTTTTTAATTTCACATTATTTTATTCACTTTTGTGGGTGGGATCCTCTAAGTTTCCCAAAGTACAAATGTTGCCAAAGAGTTTAGATTTTAAATGCTACGTTCCAATCTACTTCTTTGCTCTTCCAGCAAAGCAGCCTGTAAAAAGCTTCTTCACACTTTCTTTAATTTGATCTTTGTAACAATCCTCAGTGGTTTCTTTAGAAAATTACTCTGTAACTCTGTGGGGAAGTGAATTTAATGGATGAATTTTCAAGGCTGTTCAAACTAATTGAAAAGGTTGGTTGGCATCACAGCCCCAATAGGAGAGAAGTGGAACTGAAATACAAAAGAATAAAGAATATTTAAACCTGGCCTAGAGACGATGAGGCTGATGGTGCTAACCCAGGGCAGATGCATTTCACAGTGACTCAGAAATTGGAATCTAAACTCATTCTTACCTGATATTCAAAGGCAAGTCCTTTACTTTTCAAAATTTTAGTTAATTGTCCAAAAAGGTGCAAAGCAGCTCCAGAAAGAAACAAAGACAGATTTTTTTTTACTCCCTCAATTCTCTTCATTCTTAGAAGGCTACTTTGCTGCTATTATTACTATTATTATTATTTTAGAAATGGTAATATTTAATTCAATAGGTAGCATTCACTGAGTGCTTTATTAATGTTAAACACTATGAAAGCTATTTTAGCGCTACTTCTTTCAACAACTTGGCAGTGTAGATATTATTATTCTTTGATTATAGAAGAGAAAGATTAGAAGAGTTTTGTCTACGAAGTAGAGAGTAAAGGTCATGGGTAGAGAAGAATCTCTGGTAAGAGAGAAGCTCTAGCTCACCCAGCTGGAACTGTCTTCCTCTCCTCTCCTGACTCCTCTCCCCTTCACTCCAGTCCCTTTCCCTCCCTTCTCCTCTTCCTCCTCCTCCTCCCTCTCCTCCTTCCTCTTCCTCTCCTTCTTCTTGGTAGTATATCTTATCTATCTATCTATCTATCTATCTATCTATCTATCTATCTATCTTGCACTGTTGTGGAATGTGACAAGTATGTAATTACCAAGAGTGCTGTGTGTAAATAAAATAATCATCTTAAATGATGTTTCGTGTTCTTATCTAAACAGAATGTCCTCCTTTTCTCTGGACATCTCAGGTAATCCCTGGTTATCCTTGAGGCCTTCTCTTGAATAATGGCAACAAGTCTCATACCTTCTTTGATTGTGGGAAGGGATTCCCAGGGCCCTGTACTCACATTTCCTTCTGAACTGCTACTCTGGCCTCCTCTCCATGCCCTCCGCTGGTCTCTGAGTAGTGCATATTTTTGGTCACCTTTCACTCTCTTCTTCATGCCCTAAGGCACCCCTGTTTCAATACCCCCTGTGCTCCAGATTTTACTACAGTGATAATCGAGATGAATTAGACCTCAGGACAAGAAACAGGCAAAAATTGCGAGCAACCGTCACTGCTCTTAGAATCCTTGCTCTTCTTTACCAGCACATCTATTTTGGGTTCCACTTTTCACAGCTCCATCAACCACTGTGTCGGCTATGTGGTAGGGCCTGTCATTACTGTGTAGACTCTGTCTTAATTATTTCTCCCATACCAGAGACCAATTTAAAAACCACTGTTACTTTATCATGCAGGAGAATTGAGCCCCCTTTTATATTCAATATCTTCCCGCCCTACTAGCCTGGAATCTCTCTTTCATCACCAATAGTATCTTCATAAAAGAGAGATAAATTTTCCACTAAGATAGCTTCTGTTTTGACCTTCAGAGAATATAAGCTGCTGTCAGTTTTTCTCTTTTTCTTCACTGCATCTTTGTTCCTCCCATAAATACATTATATTCTAAGTATAAAGACCAGAGATCTCATTCCACCATAAAAACCAACACTGAATGAGCAGGAGAATATAGCATATTGTGTTCTTCCTGAAAGTAGGGAATATGCCTTCTGGCATATCTACATGAGTTCTCATTAATATTTAGACAGTTTCAAGGCTGTAAGAGAAAAGATATATCTGGGAAGTTGATGGACGTTACCCTCCTTCTAGAAATATCCATCAGTCTAATGGGCTCAGCCATCATTCCTGAATAGGCATGCATCATTTGTTCAACAAATATTCACTGAGAGTATATGAAAACATCACAGACACCATTAACCAACATTAACTTAATGGTCAACAAAGGATTAAAAGCTTTTGTGATGGATGAAATTATACAATTTTATTCTAAGGGCTATGGGAAGATGAAAGAGGAAAATTACTAACTCTGGCTGAAGAGTTCAATGAAAAGTTCAACGTCATATTATCAGATTCCTTCCTCTTCTCTATCCCACTGTTTTGCCCATTTTATTAAATCATACTGTGATTTGAAAGATGCATAAACTAGACTTGAAATTCATATGTATTCATGCTCTGGTTCATGTAAGTTTTGAAGAAGGGAGAAAAGAAGATCCTCTCTAAAGTCAGGCAGCATGATGGCTGCAGGATTCTACTCCAAGATCATTGGTTACATCACCAATTTTCCATAGAAAATTAGAGTCAGTGACCAAATGTTCTTGTGGAAGAAGCTGTATTAGCATAGTGGAAAGATTCCATTATTGACCCTTAAGAGACCTGGATTTCTTAACTCTCAAGTCATTAACTGAATAACAAAAGTAAGCCTCAATTTTCTCATC
This sequence comes from Carollia perspicillata, assembly GCA_004027735.1. Taxonomy (NCBI): domain Eukaryota; kingdom Metazoa; phylum Chordata; class Mammalia; order Chiroptera; family Phyllostomidae; genus Carollia; species Carollia perspicillata. Next base: position 3,148 of record PVKM010008991.1, on the reverse strand, counting down.
AATAAAATACCAGATTAAGTAATCAGATGATTTTGAAGATCTATTTCAGATGAGATCTTGAATCATAACAATCTTCAAAAATATTACATTTAAATACTTGTCATATCTACATAAAGAAGGAGTCAGTCTGTCTCATTTATCTATTGATTTATTCATTTAATTATTCATTCATTCCTAGCATACTATAGGTAAGATCATGAATTTTATGGTCAAATAGACTTTAATTTGAGATTTGTTTTCTCTACTTTCTAGATAAATGACGTTGAACAGTGAACTTACTAACTTCTTTGTGGTCCTATTTCCTCATTTCTAAATGAAAGTAATATTACCTTCACCATAGGGCTATTGAAAGGTATATTAGAGTTCTTTACAGAAACAGAACAGAATGTGTTATATATTTTGTGTATTGTATGGATAGATAAAGATATAGATTATAGATAGAGATATAAATAGAGATAGAGATCTAGGCCTAGACATTTTAAGAAATTGGCTTACATAGTAGTGAAGGTTGGCAAGTCCAAAATCTACAAGTTAGGCTGGCAGAATAGAGACACAGGAAAAAATTGATGCTGCAGCTTGAGTTCAAATGCAGTCTTCTGGCAGAGTTCCCTCTCTTTAGGGGGAGATCAGTCTTCTTCTTAAGGCCTACAATTGATTGAATGAGGCCTACCCACATTACAGAGGTTAATCTGCCTAAACGAAAGTCTAGTCATTTTAAGTGTTAATCTTATCTAAAAAAATACTTTCCCACAAACATGTACACACGTTTGACCAAATATTTAGGTGCTAAATTAATACATAAAATTAACCATCACAGAAAGAATACTGGTAATTCACTCAACAAATTTAGCATGATTTCTAACACAGAAAATAAATAACAAAAATTAAATATTACTATTACTGCTGTCGTTGTTATCCTTTATTCTGTACCATTTTTTTTTTGCTGGTTCTGAAGACATAATTCACAAGATACAATCTTGGTCCTCAATGAACTTATAGTCTAAGCATGGATCTTAGTAAGCTACCTGACCATACAATACAGTGTTCTGAATAGTAAGTACTGAGAGCAAGAGCACTGTGAGAGGTATGGGTACTATGAGAAACACATGAAAGGGCCCTTAACTCAGAATGAGTTTAGGGGCAGAGATAGCTTAGCAAAGATCTAAAGGGTAAATAATAGTGTAAATGGAGGAAGAAGAAGCAGATGCATGTCAAGGAAATAAGTACATGGAACTAAAAATTGCAAAGAACATGGTCTAACACAGAACTTCAAGTAAATTATCATTATTAGAATCATAGTATAGAAGAAGCAAGTGAAGACAGTAAAGGCAGACAGATTGACAGGGTTAAGCTTGTAAAAAGGTTCTTATCAAGCTCAGCAGTTTGGACTTTATCCCCAAAGCAACAATGACCTAAATTATGGTAGTGATGTTGGAAAAGGGGAGATGAGACAAATGTGGGAGATCTCAGTAGGAGGAATGGATAAGGCTTGATGATTGACTAAATATTTGAGGTGGGGACAGGGAGGAAAGCTGAGACTTAGGAGTGAGCTGGGTTATGTTTAGAAGCTGCTATAACTCTTTTGGATTCAAGAAAAGATATTTTGAAGAAAGTTGGGTGACTTTACTAATTTATACTTTCTGTTCTGCATTCTCCTCGTCTGTAAAATAAAGATGGTGGACTCAGTGTTCTTTGAAAGGCCTTGTCTCACTCTAAAATTCTACAACCCTGTGACTACTTTTTAATTTTGTACATAAATATATTATTTTTGGAAATGCTCTTCATACTGCCAAGTCTATATCTTTGCAATAAATAACATCATCATGCTGTTATTCAACTATGATTTTGCAATTTTTACAGGATGTCACAATGAAGAAGATCAGGAAATCAGATAAAACATGCTATATCTTTTATAATGCTCTGTTTGAACTGTCAGGAAAATAAGGGTGGTTGATGCTGTAGATCTTAAAGATTGGGTGAATTGCTCTAACTGAAATCAAGGTTGATAAACAAATTTCTATGAATAGTGAAGCAAACAAGAGCGCTGATGGGTAAAAAAGTAATTAAAAAATGCATGGGAGATAAATAAGCAAGCTCTGTTTTTTTCTATTGTGTGTTTGCAAAAATAAAAAAGTATTGACTGCTCTGGTTTCAAGCACGTGGTTTATCTTTGAAACCCAGGGTTTGCTTTATAGCTTGCAGTTTATTTGGTGTGCTTATACAGGCCCTGTAGAATGTGAGAGAGGGAATGAAACCAAATGAAGATGTGAACTGAAAATTAGTCCACCTGGTCATTGTATCACTTCTCAAACTGAACTTGAACCATTATCAGGAAGTCTTTTTTAATAAGAACTAAATGGTGAAAAGATTTTCAGAAATAATCTGGTATAAGCCATTCAGAACATGGCTGGTAGGTTATTGGAATTCTTTTTACCTGAAAAACTTAAGGAGCTAAACATAGACTATGTTTCAACTATTGGATCTTCTGCTACAGTGCTGGGAGCAAGTATCTTGCATCCTAAATACCATATTTGAAATAAGTTATGATTGTTTAGTTTGGCCTACAGAAAACCATTGGAACACAGTTTATCAAAGACTCAGAATGCGCATTAACATAGATGACACTTAGTCAAGTGTACGGGTTGGGTAGTGTCTATAACTTGCTAGACCGCATCTCAAAAATTATCAGCAAATTTAGTTTCAAGTAGTTTTTTCTCAATTTATTGCATCTAATCTGTAAGTAATCATTACAGACCATATTAGTGACTCTAATTTTTTTTTAGGGGAGGGGGTTGACGTTCAAGTCTTACTTGACAAAGTCTGTCATGTAATGTTACCACATTCTGTTACAAAGGCTTGGGATTGATCCTTGTAAGGGCTAGATAAATCTGATAAATAGTTTGATCTCACAATAATAATAAATATTATCTTTATTTCATCATTGGATCAATAATTGGATACTGACTCATATTCTCCCTTGATTTAAATCTAAACCCGAGAGTTACCTCTTCCTGAAATATATTCTAAAATAATCCTTTCTGTTGTATGGCTACAACTCTAATTGAATGCTCTTTAAAGTATTTGAATTATAGATCAATTTTTTTCTAAGAAATGCTACCACAGTGTAAGTTTACTTAAATATTTTAGT
>PVKM010008990.1:19687-37929 GCA_004027735.1 Carollia perspicillata | reverse complement strand
CACCCCCCAAATTTGGGAGGAAGAGGGGGGTGCGTCTTATAGTCCAAAGTAGCTTACCTGGCTCACTGTGGGGGTGGGTGGCAGTGGAGTGGGGTCACAGGAGGCAGAAGCAGGGTCACTGCTGCATTTTCCTCCCAAATTTGTGGGTAGGAATGTGTCTTACAGTCTGAAAAATACAGTAGTCTGTTCTCTGCCTAGCCAGGGAGTCTGACCTTTGGCATCTCTGGGCCACATGGGAAGAAGAAAAGTTGTCTTGGGCCACACATGAAATACATTGCGATACATAATCACAAAAATATCTCATGTTTTAAGTGAATTTACGATTTTGTGTTGGGCCACATTGAGGCCTGCAGGCCATGGGTTGGACACCTCTGGTAGAGCATGACTGGTTCATATCATTGTCTGGCTAATTTCTGCTCATCTTTCAGTGCTCAGCTGAAGCCTCATTTCTTAGGGTGGCCATTTAAATTTTTTTTGTTGTTTATTGAGGTGACATCAGTTAATAAACTTTTATAGATTTCAGGTGTATAATTCTGTAATACATCACTTGTATATTGTATTGCATATTGTATATTGTGTGTTCACCACCCCAAGTCAAGTCTCCATCATAATTTATCCCCTCTTTACCCTTTTCTACCTCTCCCAACCTCTGTTTCCATCTGGTAATCACCATACTGTTGTCTGTGTCTAGGAGGTTTGTTTTCTTTCCTTATTCTCTTTACCTTTTTTACTAAGCCTCCTCTCCCCTCTGACAGCTGTCAGTCTGTTCTCTGTATTTATGAGTCTGTTTCTATTTTGTTAGTTTATTTTGTTCATTAGATTCCACATATAAGTAAAATCATATGGTATTCATCTTTTTCAGACTTGCTTTATTTTACTTATCATAATACTCTCCAGGTCCATCCATGCTGTCAAAAAAAGGTAAGATTTCCTTCTTTTTATAGCTAAGTAGTATTCCATTGTGTAAATGTACCACTGCCTTTTATCTACTCATCTACTGATGGGCACTTGGGCTGCTTTCAGATCTTGGCTATTGTAAATAATGCTGCAGTGAACATAGGGGTGCGTATATGATTTTGAATCAGTGTCTCAGGTTCCTTTGGATGTATTCCCTGAAGTGGGATTGCTGGGTCAAGAGGCAGATCCATTTTTCATTTTTTGAGGTATCTCCATACTCTTTCCGTAGTGGCTGCACCAGTTGCAGTCCCACCAACAGTGCACAAGGGTTCTCTTTTCTCCACATCCTCGCCAATACTTGTTTGTTGATTTATTGATGATAGCCATTCTCGCAGGTGTGAGGTGATATCTCATTGTAGCTTTAATTTGCATTTCTTTGTTGATTAATGACATTGAGCATTTGTCTATGTGCCATCTGTATGTCCTCTTTGGAGAAATGTCTATTCAAATCCTTGGCTCACTTTTTAATTGGATTTTCTTTTTTTTATTTTGAGTCATGTAAATTCTTTATAAATTTTGGAAATTAACCACTCACCAGATACATCTTTGGAGAATATGTTCTCCCATTCAGTGGGTTGTTTTTTAAATTTGTTGATAGTTTTCTTTGCTGTGTAAAACTTTTTAGTTTGGTGTAGTTACATTGTTTATTTCTTCTTTTGTTTCCCTTGCTCAAGGTGATATATCAGAAAAAATATTGCTATGAGCAAAGTTCAAGATTTTACTGTCTATGTCTTCTTCTAGAAGTTTTATGATTTTGACTCTGACATTTAAGCCTTTAATCCATTTTGAGTTTATTCTTGTGTATGGTGTAAGAAGGTGGTCTAGTTTAGCTTTTTGCAAAATCTGTTCAATTTCCCCGGCATCATTGATTGAATAAACTATCTTTTATCCTATTGTATGTTTTTGCCTACTTTGTTAAATATTACTTGACCATAAAAGAGTCAGTTTATTTCTGGGCTCTCTATCTTGTTCTGTTGATCAATATATTTATTTGTATGCCAAATAGCATGCTATTTTGATTTCTATGGTCTTGTAGTATAGTTTGATACCATGATTCCTCCAACTCTGTTTTTCTTTCTCAGGATTGCTATGGCTATTCCAGGTCTTTTGTGGTTCCATGTACATTTTTGGAGTATTTGTTCTAGTTCTGTGAATATATCATTGATATCTTGATAGGAATTGCATCGAATTTATAGATTGCTTTGATAGTATGGACATTTAAGTGATGTTAATTCTTCTTATTGATGAAAAAGCATATACTTCCACCTATTTGTATCTTCTTCAATTTCTTTCTTCAGTGTCTTATAATTTTCTGAGTACAGGTCTTTTATATCATAGTTGAATTTATTCTTAGATGTAAATGGGATTGTTTTCTTAGTTTTGCTTTTTGATAGTTAATTATTGGTGTATAAAAATTGCAACTGATTTCTGAATACTTATTTTGTATCTGCTACTTTATTGAACTTATTTATCAGTTCTAGTAGTTTTTTGGTTGAATTTTTAGAGTTGTCTATATACACCATCATGCCATCTGCAAATAATGACCGTTTTACATCTTCCTTTCCAATTTGGATGCCTTTTATTTCTTATTCTTATCTGATTGGTGTGACTAGGATGTCCAGTACTGTGTTGAACAAGAGTGGTGAAAGTGGATATCCCTGTTTGTTCCTGATTTTAAAAGAAACACCTTTAGTTTTTGCCCATGGAGTATGTGGGTTTGTCACATATGGTTTTTATTTTTATTGTATTACGTTCTCTCTATTCCCACTTTGCTGAGAGTTTTTATTTTAAATGGGAGCTGGATTTTATGAATTGATATTTCTACACCTTTTGATATGATCATGTGGTTTTTATCCTTCATTTTATTTATGTGGTGTATTGCTTAGTCATTTGCAGATGTTGTACTAAACTTGCATCTCTGGAATAAATCCCACTTAATCATGAGGTATCATCTATTTACCTCTGGTTTACTAATATTATGTTGAGGATTTCAGCATCTACATTCACCAGAGATATTGGCCTATAATTTCCATTTTTGGTAGTGTCTTCATCTGTTTATGGAATTAGGATATGGGGGGCCTTCTAATATGAACTTTGGAGTCTTCCAACCTCTTGAATTTTTTTGAATAGTTTGAGAAGAAGAGGCGTTAGTTCTTCTTTGAATGTTTGGTACAATTCAATTGTGAAGCCATCCAGTCCAGGACATTTGTTGAAAATTTTTTTTTTAGTTTTGATTATTACTTCAACTTCATTCATTCTAATCTGTGTATTCAGATTTCTAATTCTTCCTAACTCAGGTTTGGAAGATTGTATGTTTATAGGAGTTTATACATTTTGTCCGGATTGTCCAATTTGTTGGCATAGAGTTGTTTGCAATGTATCTTAAAATTCTTTGTATTTCTTTGGTGACAGTTGTTATTCTCCTCTTTTATATCAGATTTTATTTGTTTGAGTCCTCTCTTTTTCTCAATGAGTATGGTTAAAGGTTTGTTCATCTTGTTTACCTTGTCAAAGAACCACTACTTGGTTTCATTGATCTTTTGTATTGTTTTATTTCAGACTCTATTTTGTTTATTTCTGCTCTGACCTTTACTATTTCCTTTCTTATGTTCACTTTGGATTTTGTTTATTTATTTATTTTTAGCTCCTTTAGTGTAAGGTTAGATTGTTTGTTTAATGTTTTTCTTGTGTTTTTTTTTTTTAGCTAGGCCTGTAATGCTATGAATTTCTCTCTTAAGAGTGCTACGGCTGTGTCCAATATATTTGGGTTGTGTTCTCATTTTCATTTTTTTCAATGTCTCTTTTGATTTCTTGCTTGATCTCATTATGAACATATGAATTGTTTAATAATGTGTTATTTAGCCTTCATGTCTTTTTGTTTTTTTCAGTTTTTTTGTGGGATAATTTCCAATTTCATGCCAGTATGATCAGAGAAGATGTTGAATATGATTTCAACTTCCTTAAATTTACTGAGACTTGTTTTGTGTCCTGACATGTGGTCTACTCTAGAAAATGTTTCATGTGCACTCTAAAAGAATAAGTGTTCTGCTGCTTTGGGGTGAAATGGTTAGAAGATATCAACTGAATCCATCTAATCTCATGTAACATTTAAAGCTGCTGTTTCCTTGCTGATTTTATGTCTGGGAGATCTGTCGATTTATGTCAAAGAGGTGTGGAAATCCCTACTATTAGTGTATTGCTATTGGTCTCTTCTTTTATATCCATGAAGATTTGCTTTATATATTTAGATACTCCAGCGCTGGGTCCATAAATGTTTACAAGAGTTATATCCTCTTGTTGGATTGCTCCTTTTATCATTATATAATGTCCTTTTTCTGTCTTTTACTACAGTCTTTGTTTTAAAATCTATTTTGTTAGAATGAGTATTGCTACCCCAGTTTTGTATCAATTTTATTTGCATAAAATACCATTTTTCCATCTATTTATTTTTAGTCTATCTGTATTTTTTATTCTGAGGTGTTTCTCTTGTAGACAGTATATATATGGGTCTTCTTATACTTCAGCTATCCTATGTCTTCTGATTGTAGCATTTAAGCCATTTACATTGAAAGTGATTATTGATAGGTAGGTGTTTACTGTCATGTAACTCTTTATAACTTCTTCTTCCTCTCCTCCTCCTTCTTCTTCCTCTTCTTCTTTCCTCCCTCTTTTCCTCCTCCTCCTTTCTTTACCTTATTTTTCTTCTTCCTCTTCCTCTTTTTCTTCTTTATCTTCTTGTTCAAGAAGACACATTAACATTTCTTATAATGTTGGTTTGGTGGTATGAACTCCTTTAGCCTTTTTTGGTCTGGGAAGCTTTTTATTTCTCTTTTAGTTTTAAATGCTAACCTTCCTGGGTAAAGTGGGTAAAGTAGTATTGTTTTTTAAACCCTTGCTTTTTATCACATTGAATATTTCATTCCAGTCCCTTCTGATCTGAAATATTTCTGTTGAGAAATAAGCTGACAGTCTGATGGGAGATTTTTTTGTAGGTTATTAGCTGCTTTTCTCTTATTGCACATTGTCTTGTGTTTGTTTCTATGCATGAGATAGATCTGTTATGACTCCCAATCTTCATGGTGTGGCTTCATGTAGTGGGTGTCCTGTGAGACCCAGTGGTACAGTCTCTTTGATGTCCTAAATTGGTGCTCCAGAGTGTCCCTTTTGTGGGTTTTGTAGGCCCTCCTTTTTAAATTACGTCTTGATTATATTGGTTGGTTTATGCATGGGTTGACCCTCAGGCTGGAAGTCTATGAGAGTTGACCTGTACCTCAGGGTATGAGCTGCTTTGCAGGTGCTGACCACACAAAGCAGAACTCACTGCTGCAGGTTCTAGTCCCTGCTGAGTTCTCTCTTTGGATATGCCACTTGTGAAACTAATTGTATCCTGCTCTGATAGTGTCTGAAGCTGGCCACTGGGTGTATTTGTTCTGGGGCATGTAGGGAGGGACTGTTGTGCAGGTCAATGTCAGAGGATGCTGGTGACTGGCCCTGGGCAACCTGTTTGTAGCTATAAAGTGATCCATAGTTTGTGGCTGTCTCTGCATCACCTTCATGTGTGCAGGAAGGACTAAGCTGAACGCCAATGCCAACTTTTACCAGCACCAGGTCTGGGGACAGATCTGCAAGAGTCCCAAGGCACCTCAAGGTCTGCCTTTGCCTGCCTCTGCCTATCAGCTCTTGTTAGGCTCTGTCACTGCAAGAGTCTCTGGTGAAACTCAAACTTCATGAGGTTCTTAGTAAATTATCAGGTAGGGGAAAGTGCTCATCAGATTGCCACAAATTCAAATGTGGTGACAGTGCTGTCACTGTCACCACATTTGAATCTCAGATGATTCAGCTGATGTGCTAGGGTATACTGAGTCTAGCTACCACCTGTTGGGTGTTCGTACACCTTTGTGGTGGGGTGGTGTCTTGGGGAGTAATCAGGTTGAAGATAGCAGAGTTTATCAGGCCCAACCAGATCAAGATTTGGCCTTGTAAGGGGAGGGCTCTGTACTGCTTAGTCATACGAGGGGAAAATGGCCCCTTTCTTAGAATCACACAACTCAATCTGTCCCATAGTTTTGTCAGGAACCTGATCTCAGCAGGGCAGGGCCTCTGGGAATCAGGAGGATAGGTTTAATGGATCTCCTTCAAGGGGGAGGTGCCAGTCAGGCTTGGGGGAAGGTAGAGTTGTGGCCCCTACCCCAGAGCCACACAACACACTCACGACACCTCCTGAGTTGGTCCAGATCTCTACACCACTGCTCAGACAGCTGACTTCTCTGCAGGGCACAATCTTTGCAGGTGTGAAGCTACAGGGAGTCTAGAGGGTGGAGTTATTGATTTTTTACAGGCTGATGTCATATGGAAGGGAGTGCTCCACCCAAAAAAGATGGTGTCTGCAGTATGGGAAAGTGACTTAGCACAGGTAATCTCGTGGTTGTCCTTTCAACAGTCTCCCCAGAGCCACAAAACCTAGTCTCTCTTCAGATGACTCTAGTCCACTCTGCCCTTACTTCACCTGAGCTCAGGTTGAGTGGTTGTGAATGACATTTTGTAGGTTGGTCCTTTAAGAGGACACCTGTTTTTCTAGTGTACTTTCATTTCTCCCTGGAAAATAGAATCCTCACTGATTTTCACAGTCTGATGTTATGTGGCCATCTCTTCTTGGCTCTGGTGTTCTGAACTTTAGAACCCATCTTGGAGCTGAGACCCCACACTTCTTAGGGCATACCTCCTATAGCTAAGATATCCCTCTGGAATCTCAGCCACTGCTCATGGGAGGGTGGCCATCCCTTTTTGTGTCTTTGTGCTTCCTACTAGTCTCTGTGTGGCTTCTTCTATGAATCTTTGGTTAAAAAACTTCCCTTCAGCTAGTCTTCAGTTTGTTACTCAGGTTGATTTTTCTATATTTTAGCTGTTAATGTCCAGTTTTGTCCTGGGAAGAAGTGATTATAATATCCATCTACTCTGCCACCATCTTAAATCTTAAAAAATCAGGGTAACCCTTTCTGGCCCCCAGACTTGGTCTGTTTTCTTGCATTTTGAGCTGTCTACTCTTCTTAACCTCTATTACACATTATTACAATTTTTATTAATAGTCTGTTTTCCTTAGAAGTGGGAAGGGCCATATCTATTCTTTTTGGTACTTGGTATATGTAGGCACTCACTATTTGTTGGGTGAAAAAATGGACAACTGCCTCTACTTAGGAAGACATTCTCACTTCAAAATGCTTAGATGGACCACTGTGCTCTTAGGGAGAGGAGGCATGGTCTGATCAGCTTAGCCAACTCTGCTCTAGGCTTTTGGAAAATGACTTCTTTTTTTTAGTCCTTCTCTCCATGTTTCTCTTACCATTAGATATAGTAGTGGGGTCTTGGGAGAAAAAGGACAGGAGGACCACTCATTCTGATTCTGGTTGGTCCTTAATCTAAAGGAACATGAATAGCTCTCATGACTCACAATACATGTGGCTGTTCACCTGGAAAGGAGACTTGGTATGATTTGGGACTAAAATGGTATCTTTCTGATAAAAGAGTGCCAGTTTATTTGGCCTGTAGTCTATATATCACCTATAAACCAGTAGCAGGGCAGTTATTTGACTGAAGATTTGGGGTTCAATAATCAAAACCATTTTTATTAGAGCAATAATTAAACACAGAATCTACCAGGCCTGAAGTCTTAATATAAGGATTTTAGGGCCAGCTCTGTCATGGCCTATTTGTGGGGCCCTGGAAAAGCCATGGTCTTGGTCTTATTTTTACCTTCTCAGTGTTATTCAGAGGCTCACATGAGAACATACATGGAAGAGAGCTAAAAACATAAACATTGTAGCTAAAAACAAACATTAGTAGCTAAAAATATAAACTTACTCATATTGTAGTTCATTTTGCTCGAGAAAGTCTTCCACGGTGGAAATATCATTTGCTTGAACACGGAAGTCAACTTTACTGTGAGGTTTGATTTGTGCGACAGAATCTGGTTTCCAGAAGTCAATCTGAGTAAGGAATAAGATATACTGTATTAGACACCTATAATCTATTGGGTGAATTATCATTGGCAAGCACATTATTGTTCTACACCATTGAGTCATTTTTAAACTCAAATCATGCATGAAATTTCGTAGAGATGTATTCTTTGAGTGAGTAAGAATTGGGACCAAGTAGTTAGATGTCAATAAAAATGTTTACACATATATTCATAGCCCTAATTTATTGTCAACAAACATGAATAACATATAATTATTTCCCAGAATGCTAGTTAATTGCAGTATTTTATGGCTATTTTTTTCTATTTACTGATTTTTGGGAACAGTCACTTATTGGGATAGCAATGTTTGTGGTAATGGATAGCAATGTTTGTGGTAATGGATAAATATGCTGAATGTGTGATGAGACAGAACATTTGAAAAAGAGAAACTGAGCTTTTCTTTTTGATTTTTAACAGACTTATTTTATGAGGAACCCAGTGTTGTACATATCACAGTAATGTGTGGACCCAGGAGCATTCCTGACTTGTGGAGGATACTTGAGGGCAGAAAAATGTATCTTTCCATAGTAGCCATTTAGGTTCTGTGGCCAGAAACAAACCACCTTTGAAGATCCAGTAACATACTGACATTTGCATTTGTTCAATTATTTGTCAACGATTATTGAGGACCTACCAGGTGCTAGGCTCTGTGACTGAGACTAGAAATGTAATAGTGAGAAAATCAAACATGTCTTCTGTCCTCAGGAATAATTTAAAGAAAATTATGCCCCCAAATAACAGGATGATGTATTTGACAATTCTATAACTTTCTTTGTGCATATGTGGTTTCAAATGTCCTTTTTCCATGAAAAAAATAATAACCAAGGATATGCTGTCTCCTGTAGGTACTGTTTTCCTGTTCCTTCCTTGAGCTGAGTAAAGACCTAAAAACATGAGAGGAGCCTGACAGTGGGTCTTTCTCTACCTATGTGTCATGCACAATCCCTGTGTACATGTGTACAAGTTAGTCTCAGGCTGCAGAAGTGACAGGTGGAGATATTTAGGGCCATTGCTTGGAAACTTGGAAGGGAGTTTAGGCAGACTTAGAGGTTGTTTAATAGAAACTGGTCAGGAGAAATATTAAGATGACTCAATTTTAGATAAACCTATGGAAAATCCAATGGTGTGTATCCTGTCCTAGTGTTCTTCAGACATGCAGATGTCTAATGGGTGCTGAGACATGAGTCAGTGTCATAGGGAATGTCAGTGCAATGGAAGGCAGTGCACGGGGATTTACATCAGGAAGGGTTCCAGATGAAAAGATTTGAGTGTGGTTGACACTAAGGTGTTGAAAGAAGAGAGTGTTGATGATTTTATGTACCTAGTGAATCAAAGATGAGAGATGAAGATGAGATATTAAAAAGTAATGGAGGAAGGGAGTTTTAAGATAGGAGCAGAGTAAGTGGATCTTATACTCACCTGCTTCCAGGACCAACCTGGAAACACAACGAAATTAAAGACTAATCACCCTGAATAACCAGCTAAGAGTAGCTGAAGAGGTGTCTTATAACCAAGGATTTACAGAGGAAACCACATAGAGACTCTACTTGCACAACAGCTCACAGGCGATGGTTGAGGTTGAACTGCCCAGTCAGCCAACCTAAAGGTTGATCCCATGCACTAAAGGGCCAATTGCAATTGAGACTTAATTATAACAAGAGGGCCCACATAACCAACATGAAGGACATTCCTAGAGCACTCAGCTCAAGAGATCAAGAAGAGTGGACCACTGGGTCCCACAGGATACCCACTACATAAGACCACACCATGAAGATTGGGAGTCATAACAGATTTATCTAATGCATAGAAACAAACACAAGGTGGTGGTCAAAATGGACAGACAAAGAAACAATCCCAAATGAAAGAACAGAGGAATCTCCAGAAAAATAGCTAAATGAAATAGAGGCAAAGAACTTATCAGATACAGAGTTCAAAGTAATGTTTATAAAGATGCTCAAGGAATGTAGTGAGAACTACAACACTATGAAAAAGGACATAGAAACCATGAAAAAGAATGAATTGGAAACGAAGGATACTATATCTGACATCAAGAATAAACTGGAAGGAAGAAAAAGTGGGTTGGATGAGGCAAAGGATCAAATTAGTGATTTGGAAGGCAAGGTAAAAACAAAACAAAACAAAACACCCAATCAGAGAAGCCAAAAACAACAACAACAACAAAAAAATGAGAATAGTTTAAGGGACCTTTAGGGCAACATGAACTGTAACAACATCCATATCCCATGTGTGCAAAAAGTGAGAGAGCAAGGAATCAGAAACCTATATGATGAAATAATGACAGGAAACTTTCCTTACCTAGTGAAAGAAAAAGACACACAAATCCAGGAAGCACAGAGAGTCCCATACAAGATGAACCCAAAGAGACTCACATGAAGGCACATCATAATTAAAATGGCAACATTTAAAGACAATGTGCAATAAGAGAAAAGCAGTTAATTACCTACAAGGAATCTCCCATCAGACTGTCAGCTTATTTATCAACAGAAACACTTCAGGTCAGAAGGGACTGGCATGAAATATTCAATGTGATAAAAAGCAAGGGTGTAAAAACAAGAGTACTTTACCCACTTTACCCAGGAAGGCTATCATTTAAAACTGAAAGAGGAATAAAAAGCTTTTCAGGCAAGGAAAAGCTAAAGGACTTTTTTTTTCCCCACCAAACTGGTATTCCAAGAAATATTAAAGGGCCTGATTTAAGCAATAAAAGAAGAAGAAAATAAACTGAGGAACAGAGTTCAAAGAATACAGCAGCAATAAGTACATATCTATTAATAATTACTTTAAATGTAAATAGCTTAAATGCTCCAATCAACAACATAAGGTAGCTGAATGGATAAGAAAACAGGATGCATATATATGCTGTCTATAAGTGACCTACGTTGGAACAAAGATATATACAAGCTAAAAATTAAGGATGGAAAGGATATTTCATGCAAATGAAAATGAAAAAAAAAACCCTCAGGTAGCAATACTTAGACAAAATAGACTTTAAAACAAAGGCTGTAGCAAGAGACAAAGATTAATACTACATAATGATAAAAGGAGCAATCCAAAAAGAGGATATAACTCTGGCAAACATTTGTACACCCAACGTAAGAGCCCACAATATGTAAAGCAAATATTCATGGACATAAAGGAAGAGATAAACAGTAATACAATCATAGTATGGGACTAACACCTCTTTGTCATTAATGGGTAGATGTTCCAGACAGAAAATCAACAAGGAAATATTGGCCTTCAATGACACACTTAATCATATGGATTTAATTGATATCTTCTGAGCATTTCTACCCAAAGCAACAGAATATACTTTCTATTCAAGTGCACATGGAACATTTTCTATGATAGGCCATATGATAGGACACAAAGTAAGTCTCAATAAATTAAGAATATTAAAATCATATCAAATGTTTTCCCTGACCACAATGGTATGAAACTAGAAATCAATCTCCTTCCAAACACTGAAAAACACACAAAGTTGTGGAAGCTAAATAACATGTTAATAAACAATGGATGGGTTAACAATGAAATCAAGGGAAACTTAAAAGTTATTTTGGAAGAAAAGAAAATGAGAACACAACAACCCAAGATCTATGGAACATAGCTAAAACAGTTCCTAGAGAGAAATTCATAGATTTCTCACAAATAACAAGAGCCTACCTCACAAAACAAGAAAAGGCTCAAATAAACAATCTAACTTTATACTTGAACTAAAAAAAAAAAAAGCCCAAATATACAAAGCTCAAAGTGAGTAGAAGGAAGGAAATAATATGGGTCAGCAGAAATAAACCAGAGTCTAAAAATACAATACAAAATATCAATGAAATTAAGAGATGGTTCTTTGACAAAATAAAGAAGATTGACAAACCTTTAACCAGATTAATAAGAAACAAAGAGGGAGGACCCAAATAAATAAAATTAAAAACAAAAGAAGAGAAGTAACAACTGTCATCAAAGAAATACAAAGAATTTTAAGATGTATTACAAACAACTATATGCCAACAAATTGGACAATCGGGAAGAAATGGATAAATTTCTAGAAACACATATTCTTCCAAAACTGAATCAGGAAGAATCAGAAAATCTGAACAGGCAAATTACAAGTGAAATTGAAGTAGTAATAAATAACACTCCCATTAAACAACTGTTTTAGTCCCAATAGCTTTACAGATGAATTTTACTGAACATTCAAAGTAGATCTAACCCTTATCCTCAAACTATTCCAAAAAGATTCAAGTGGAAAAAAAAAAACTGTGACACTCATTATTCATGTCCACCATTACCCTAATTCCAAAACCAAATAAAGACACTACAAAGAAAAAACATTACAGGCCAATATCCCTGGTAAACATAGATGCTAAAATCCTCAACAAAATAGTAGCAAATTGGATCCAGCAATATGTTAAAAAGATCCTATACTATGATCAATGGGATTTATTCTGAGAATGCAAGGTTGGTGTAGTATTTGCAAATCAATAACCATGGTATACTATTTAAACAAAATGAAGGATGAAAACCATATGATCATATCAATAGAAACAGAAACAGCATTTGATAAAATGCAGCACCCAGTTATGATAAAAACTCTCAGCAAAGTGGGAATAGAGGAAACATACCTCAATATAATAAGGTCTATATATGGCAAACACACAGCCAACATCATACTCAATGATAATAAATATAAAAGTGTTTCCTTTAAGATCAGGAACAATACAGGGATGTCTGCTTTCACCACTCTTGTTCAACATGGTACTGGAAGTCCTAGTCACAGCAATCAGACAAGAAGATGAAATAAAAGGTATCCAAATTGGAAAGGAGGAAGTGAAACTGTTATTATTAACAGATAACATGATACTGTACATAGAAAAATCTGAAGACTTCATAAAAAATACACCAGGACTAATTAATAAATTCACCTAGTAGCAGGACACAAAATTAATATCAGAAATTAGTTGGTATTTTTATACATTGATAATGAATTATCAGAAAAATAAACTAGGAAAGTAATTCCATTTACTATTACAACTACAACAAAAAATAAAGAACCTAGGAATAAATAAACTTAACCAAGTTGCATTTACTATTGCAACTACAACAAAAAATAAAGGACCTAGGAATAAATAAACTTAAACAAGGATGTTAAAGATCTCTACTCAGAAAACTATAGGACACTGAAGAAAGTAATTGACACAAATAAGTGGAAGCACATACTACATTCATGGATTAGAAGAGCTAACATCATCAAAATGTCCATACTACCCAAAGCAACCTATGTATTCAACAGAATTCTTAGTAAAATATCAATGGCATATTTCACAGAGCTAGAAGAGATATTCCAAAAATGTATATGCAACCAAAAAAGACCTCCCCAAAACCTCAGAAATCTTGAGAAAGAAGAAAAAATTTGGAGCTTTCACAATACCTGATAATCAAACTACATTGTAAGTCCATTGTAATCAAAACAGCCTGGTACTGGCATAAAAATAGGTGTATAGACCAATGGAATGGAACAGAGGGCCCAGAAATCAATCCACACCTATGTAATCAATTAGTATTTGACAAGGGAGGCAGACACTTACAATGGAGTATAGATAGTCTCTTCAACAAGTGGTGGAAAAATTGGACAGGTATATGTACAAAAAAAATGAAACTAGACCATTAACTTACACATACATAAGAATAAACTCAAAATGGATAAAAGACTTAAATGTAAGTTGCAAAACCATAACAATTCTAGAAGAAAACAAAGGTTGTAAAATCTCAGACACCTCTCATAGCAATATTTTTTGCCCATATGTCTTCTAGGGCAAGGAAAATAAAGGAGAAAAGAAACAAATGGGACTGCATCAAACTAAAAAGCTTCTGCACAGCAAAGGAAGCCATCAACAAAATGAAAAGCAAACCCACTTTATGGGAGAACGTATTTGCCAATGAGACATATGATAAGGGATTAATTAACTTTCAAAGTTTATAAAGAAACTATACAACTCAATGTCAAGAAGACAAACAATCCAATTAAAAATGGGCAAAGAGCCTGAATAGACACTTTTCCAAAGAGGACACACAGATGGTCAATAGATGTATGAAAAAATGTCCATTGTCACTAATCATCAGAGAGATTCAAATTGAAAGCACAATGAGATATCACCTCACACCTGGCAGAATGGCTATCATCAAGAAATCAACAAACAAGTGCTGACAAGAATGTGAAGAAAAGGGAACCCTAGTGCACTGTTGGTGGGAATGCAGAATGGTGCAGCCGCTATGGAAAACAGTATTGAGTTTCCTCAAAAAATTAAAACTGTTACTACCTTTTGACCCAGTGATCCCACTGCTGGGAATATATCCTAAGAATCCAGAAAGACAAGTTCAAAAGAATATATGCACCCTTATGTTCATTGTAGCATTATTTACAATAACCAAGATCTGGAAACAGCCTACAATCTCATCAATACATGAATGAATAAAACAACTATGGCACATTGACACAATGGAATACTATGCAACCATAAAAATGAAGGAAATCTTACCTTTTGCAACAGCATGGATGGCTTGGAGAGTATTATGCCAAGTGAAATAAGCCGGTCAGAGAAAGACAAATACCATATGATCTGCTTTATATGTGGAATCTTATGAACAAAATGATGAACAAAATAGAAACAGAGGCTTGGATACATGGAACGGGTTGACAGCTATCAGAGGGAATGGGGGGAACTGGTTGAAAGAGGGTGAAGGGATTAGTCAAAAGACATATATACATGACCCACAGACACAGCGGTGTGGTGATAGCCAAGTAGAAAGGGGGAAAGGCCTTGGTGGAGGTAGGTAAAGGGGGTGGAGAAATAGGGACATTTATAATCATGTCAAAAATAAAAATTAAGTAAAAAAATTAAAAAAAGGGTAATGGAGGAAGTATAAAGGCATGTTATAAGAAAAACAGGAAACAATGGACTGGTAATGAATTCTAGTTAGCTAACACTAAAGAGAAGTGTGATGAAGATAATAATATTATATTAGGAAGCATATTTTTAAAAGTTAACTCTTAATCTATATTTCTAATAAATACTTGTCATTCTAAGGTGGAACAGGAGAGGGAGGTGTATCTTTGTAGACACAGAAGTTTAGAATTGGTAAAGCGCACGAAGTCCCCCAGGTATCTGTATCAAGTTGGCTGTGCTGCACCCATACATGACGCTGGGACCTGTTAGTGTGCTCAGAGGACTCCCCATGGCTGAGATCTGTGTTTCCATGCTTGAAAGCTCTTTCCCCAAGAATTAGAAAAAGCTAAGCTAACAGTTTGAGGTAGGCCAGGTAATAACTCTTTTCAGAAAAGTGCTTAGCCATGACCCTGGAAGTGGATGTCTAAAGACTCCAATTCCCTCACTTCTCAGGTGGGATGATTCTGAAGCATGTGACTTGCATCTTTTCCTAGAGTTTCTCCGTAGAATTAAGTTCTAGTAATCCTCTGTGGTGAGTGACTTCATAAGGTCCCCTTTGTTGGCTTCTCTGCCTCACTCCTCACTTCTCTACCAGTACTCCCCGCATTTCTGAAAAAAATCCTTGCCCACAAATCTTTGTCTAAGGGTCTTGTTTGGAACAATATATATTAAGATGTAGCTTGTCACTCAGAGCAAAAAATGCCTGCATAATATCCTTGGTGATGGTTCTAATGTGATATTGATTATGTCTAGTACCACTTCAGAATAGCCTATATCTTATGGATAGTGTAATTTTTGTTAGTAAGTTGAAAGTTGCCTTCCCTGATCTAACCTCTTACCCATTTGTCTTGGCTCTGATAAATATTCCAGGGAGGTGGGGGAGAAATATACGTATATGATTCTGGGGTAAGAATTATGCTTTTTTTTTTTTAAAAAAAAAGCAGATAAATCTCATAAACATATTTGACAGAAGAATTGCAGACCTAACTTGGGGTTTCTTAAAATTTCAGCTTGAGATGGAGAAATTGTTCAGCAAACATACCAACACCCAATTCTATGGAGTCCTGCAAGTATGATGCAGACTTATTATACTGAAAACTCCCACGTGCTTTTCAGGAGAAATGGAGCCAAAATTCAGGAGTGACACTATAGTCACATGCTGTTTACCAATGCATCAAGTACGGGAATGAATAATAAACTCAAGTTATTAGCACAAAGAGATAAATATAAATTTCAATAATTACCAAGAACTTGTGAATGAGATCTGTGTCTGAAGTATGGAAATGGCATAAAATATATAACATGAAATGAAGGGAATTGAGTTATATGTTAAGTTAGACAGCTGAAGTCATAAAATTATAATCCAGGAAACTGAGTGATAAAGAACCATAAAGAACATTTGTTGGAAGATAAAAGAATATCTTTAAGTGATAACACTGTGGGAATGTCAGCTTAATCAGCTAGCTGGATAATAACTGAAGAGTCCTTCCTAAAACATATCACAAAACTAGTGCAATAGCAAGATAAAGATTAAGAATTTATCTTAACTTAAATTCTTTTGGAAATAAGATGGGTGTATGAAAGAAGATTGGTGTTGGGGATCTTTGGTTCTTCACAGATTTACGCAAGTTTGTTTCTTCACATTACATTTGAATATAAGTTGAGCATATTACTGATTCTTCATTTATCTTGGTGGAATTTCTTTCTTATTGGAAGTGGAAGTGACTTCTCTTCTAGGCTTGATTCCTCCTGATTCTATGGAAGAACTTATTAGTTTAGGGGGAATAATGAGAACACTGGAAGACTGTAACCAGATTATTCTAGGCCACAGGTGGCAAACACAAGGCCTGAGGGCCAAATCCAGCCTTCCACCTTGTTTTATCCATTCCAGCACTTTGTGTCTGCCCCGTGGCAGTGCCGAACTCCTGGTTAACTGTTAGGGAGTAGTTACATTTATACAGTCCTAAAATTACATTTGGCCCTTTGAAGGCAACTGCGAGGCTGATGTGGCCCCTGGAGAAAATGAGTTTGACACCCCTGCTATAGGCATAGATAAACAAGTACCTTAGAGAAACAGAGTTTAAAGAGTACAGAGAAAAGAAAATAGGTTTTATGGTGAATGTCAACAATAAATGAAGAGGTACAACTCTGATTGCAAGGAGATAAAATAAAGTCCTTACTATACAATTATAGATGAAAAAGGGGAGGCAGCTAGAGTCCAATGTGGCCACAGATCTCTCTGATACACTTAACTTTTGAAAGGACATGTTCAAAAGCTAGGAGGAAGGACACATGGCCAAGGATGAATACAAAGAGTAGATGCCCTTGTAATGATCTTATCAGGAAGGCTACAGTCCAGAATATGCTGTACTTGCAAGATCACTAAGGAGAATAAAAATCTTGTTTTCAGTCATGTTGGAGATTAAATGAATAAAGAAGAAACATGAAGCTCCACTGCTTGGAGCTAAAGTATGGTGTTTGCAGCTGGAAGAGAGAAAGTAACCTTTTTAACTTCTGTTTGGCTTTGTTTTTTTCCAAGGAGTTAACACTATCTCTTATTTTTTCTACTTCTGAGAGATGAAACTAACATAAGTAAAGAATTTTTCACATGTTATAATTTTAGCAGAAATAACTTTCTTTGGAAAGAATACTTTTAGTCCCACAGTAGATGAGGAGAGAGGGAACCATACAGGCTGTGTGAACTGCCTTCCAAATCCCAGATGTAATAAACATTTACATAGTTCTTCTTATATACATTGTTTCTAAGTGCTTTACTCATATTAATTCTTTTTTAAAAAATATTTTGTTTATTTATTTTTAGAGAGAGGGGAAGGGAAGGAGAAAGAGTGGGAGAGAAACATCAATGTGTGGTTGCCCCTCATGTGTCCCCCACCAGGGACCTGGCCTGCAACCCAGGCATGTGCCCTGACTGGGAATCGAACTGGCAACCCTTTGCTTCACAGGCCCATGCTCAATCCACTGAGCTACACCAGCCAAGGCAACATTAATTCTTTTAAATCTCACAACAACCCTCCAAGTCAAGTACTGTTGTTCTCCTCACTTGATTAACTAAAAAGTTGAGACCCAGAGAGGTGTCCGAGATCCAGCTAGCAAGTGGTATAGCCAGGAGTCAAACCCAGGCATTCTGAGTCCAGATTCTCTTTCTCTTGACCACCATAAAATGCTGAATTTTAGGTAACTAAATTAGTTTGTAGTTTGTAGGTAACTAAATTAGAAAGTAGTTTGGCAACCACACAGATGTGGTTGCTACAGATGTGGTTGCCAAACTACTTTCTTAGCAATCTTGGAAG
>PVKM010008990.1:0-19587 GCA_004027735.1 Carollia perspicillata | reverse complement strand
GTTTGTAGTTTGTAGGTAACTAAATTAGAAAGTAGTTTGGCAACCACACAGATGTGGTTGCTACAGATGTGGTTGCCAAACTATTTTCTTAGCAATCTTGGAAGAATCAAAACTTGGAGGGATCACTGAGGAGTAGAACGGGCAAGTCCTGGGTTTCATAAAGAGAAAAACAGGTGAATCCAAGAAGCAGGAGCTTCTGGGGCCTGGCATGGTTTCTGGCAAGACTGAAGAGTAAACTGGAAGCAGATGGATTGTGAATGCTCAGAAAAGGAATCTGTGATTTCTGGGACCCAGCACAGTTTAAAGCAAAAATAACTCAGGCCCAATTAACTTCATCTTATTATTGGAAGAGACTACTAGCCTGAATGCTGAATCTGGGAGATGCTTGTTCAAAGAATTTCACCGTGGCTCTGCTTATATTCTTTACAAGTTGAAAAGCAATGTGTTATCTGTATATAACACCTGGCAACATGGGTAGTTGACAAAAACTATTCAAGAAGAGTTGGTTAATGAATCACTTTCAGTGCTTAACACTATGTCTGGCACATTGGAGAGTCAAGATAAATAAGTATTAAATGAATAAACAATGAAGGAGCCCTCTAATTCCGTGCCGACCTCTGAGTTACTTAATGTTTTTCTTTGTAAGTGACAAAGATAAAAGTGGAGAAGGCATGCTTATCAAACTTGCTGGTGATGCAAAGTTAGGGGGAAGAATTATTACCCTGGATGACCAAATTCATTTTTAAAATGATCTCAACATGCTGAAAACAGGCTATGAAGATAAATTTAGCAGGGTAAATCTAAATTCTGGCATTTGAGTTTAAAAAAAAAGCATTTGGGCAATTACATTAGGAAGAATATCTTCCTTGAGGGTGATTCATGTGGGAAATAATTACCTAATGGTTTTGATTGGCCATCGGTTTACTGTGAGCTAGGAGTATTCAATAGCTATTCAAGATGCTGTAAAGAATCTTGAGCCTCATTAATGAAGGTAGGCAACGATCCTGCACTAGGTATTAATCAGAGCACACCTGGAGGTCCATTGTTACTTCTCAGAGCTACATTTGAAAAAAGGAATATAGACAGAAAGCTTGAACAATATCCAGAGGTGACCAGAATGATCAAGTGTCTGTAACCAGTGCTAAGAGAAATGATGGAAGGCCTGGTAAACATAAATCTTAGAAGACAACATTTGACTGAGTTAGGTCCAATGGGTCAAAGTTAGAGAAGGTAGCTTTCAGCTTCCTTTGACAATTAGAATGATTTTTAAGGCAACCGCATGGGCTACTATGAAAAGCAGTTTTCTTACTATCCCTACTATCCTTAAAAGTACTCAAATAAGTTTTATTAGTGGTAGCAACCAGGTATGCTCTTTCTACGGAGGAAATTCCAGATTTGAGTGGAAGGCTGAAATACATGACTTCATATTATATTATCTTTTAATTCTGTACTTCTGAATGTTTCACATTATGACACTGCCTACTTTCTTTTCTCCCCTTCCACATATTTAAAGGTAAAAAAAAAAAACCTGTAGAAAGAAAACATAGCTGGATAGATAGAAGGCTAGACAAATGTTTAGGAGCTAGTTGATTTTCTTGGTTTCTATATTCATGAAGAAAAAGCATTGGCCTAAGTGAGCTATTTGTGATCAGTAATAGTGTCCTGCCACATTCCATACATAATTAAAAATGTCAGTTTTAATCCCTTAGCCAGTAGAGTTTTAAAAGTAGCATAGAGATTTTGGTTTCTTGAAAGTAAAAAGAAAGAATGAAAATCTCTCATGTCTTTTTACCTTCTTTTTCTCCCTCATGTCATATCATGAAGAGGGCCTGAATCAAGGTCATGAAAACTCAAGCTGTTTGATTTGGAATGAAAGAAAATCAAAGAGTACAGATGATACATGAGATGTGGAAATGAATTTCAAGTTGAACAAAAGCCCAGTTTTTCAGTAACGTTGAAGTCGATCATTTTTCTTTTTGCCTTAGAAGGGACGTGACTGTACATTAGATGTTCTATGACCTTCGTGACAGTTCCAACTCATCCAGTTGTCAAGTTCTGTCCACTCTTAAAAAAGTTACCTTGGATTTATAATACTTTCAGGCTTATAGCAATCTAATTTAAGAAGAAAAAAAGGTATGTGGCACTAAATATTTTTCAAGTCTTTATTTCTTGCTTCAAAAATGCTATAGTTACTATTTCATGTTACTGTTCCTTTAATGGAATCACAGTGCAAACTATCTAAGATTTTAGAGTAAGTGTGAAGCAAACCTGTGGTACAGAATTGTTATTTACCTGGTTGGTGCTGGCCAAGTCCTGGAGCAAGTTGATGTGATTTTCATCTTCAACTGCGACACGGAACACTTTCTCACTGAATGGTGAAATAGCAGAGGAAGAAGAGAGAAATTTAAATTGGGTATTGCATTTATACTTTTGGATTAGCAAGGAAGAAGGACCTGCTCATTTAAGGAGTTGTTCACTTACCCTTCGAAGTGCTCACCAGAATGATGAGCAGATGCCAAGGCCACAGTGGCGAGAACCAAGAGTGCCAACATTGTGCCTGACTAGGAGTTTTGGGTGTGTTTCACCTGCTTTTATAATTCAGGGTGTACTTTGTTTTCTTTTTCTGATTGCAAATAGACCTATCGAATTTTGATTAATGGTTTTCCTGACATTGTGGCCTTGGTAGCTGTGTAAAGTTTGAGAGGCTATCTCTCTCCACACCTGTGGAAACAGAGCGAATAATCTCAAATTCAACCTGTCTAATTTGGATGTCAGACCTTGAATAGTCTGGAGACAAGTTTTAAATAAAACCTATTTTTTAGCCTGTATTTTTATTTCATTTTGAGTGGAGAATTACATGCAATAAATTCTATAGGTTTACATGTAAATTTTGATGAGTTTTGACAAATGTGTATGTGCCCATGTAGTAAACATCCTTATCAAGGTGTAGAATACTATCATCACCCTGAGAAGTTCTTTTGAGTACATTTTAGTTTGTTTCTCCTTCAGGAAACCACAATTCAGATTTCTAGCTTCATATGTTAATTTTGCCTCTATTAAAACTTTATGTAATTGAGATCATGTCATATATATTTCTTTGTATCTGGCTTCTTTCATTCCAGGTATTGTTTTTGAGATTTATTGGTATTTTTATTTGCATTATTGGTTTGTCCCTTTATATTAATGAGTTATATTCCATTGCATGAATATACCACAATTTTTAAATCTATTTTCCTATTGATGGATATTTACATTTTTTTCAATCCTGTGTTTTTATGAATAAAGCTACCATGAGAATTATTATACATATCTTTTTATTGACATGCTTTAATTTTGGGAAGAGGTAAATAAGAGTGGAATTGCTAAATAATGTGGATGAGTTCTAATATTATAAGATTTTGTCATTTTTCCACAGTGGTTGTACCATTTTAAGCTTTTGCCACTATCCGTTTGCTTTTCAGTCTCTCCAACATTTTAGTATTATTAGTCTTTAATTTTGGTAATTGTACTGAGTGTGCAGTTTATCTAATTGTGTTTTTAATGTATATTTTCCTGATGATGAATATCTCTTCATGTATTTATTGACAATTTGTAAATCCTCTGTAGTGAAGCATCTATTGAAGTCTTTTGCCTTTTTAAAGACATTTATTGTTTACTTTTTAAAAGTTGTTTTATAGCAGTTCTTTATACATTCTGGATACAAGTACTCCATATTAGAATGACTACCATTAACGAATCAACAAACTACAAATACTAACTAAGATGCAGAGAAAGGGGAACACTGTTGCCCTGTTGGTGGGAATGCAGGCTGGTGCAGCCTCTGTGGAAAGCAGTGCGGAGTTACCTCAAAGAATTAAACATGGATTTGCCTTTACCCAGTGATCCCATTTCAGGGAATATATTGAAGGAACCCAAAACACTAATTCAAACGAACATAAGCACCCCCATGTTGATTGCAATGTTATTTACAATTGGCAAAATATGGAAACAGCCCAAGTGTCCATCAATAAATAATAGGATAAAACAGCTATGGGACATTTACACAATGGAATTCTACTCAGCCATAAAAAAAGAAGATAATTTTACCTTTTGCAACAGTATGGATGGACTTGGAGAACATTATGCTAAGAGAAATAAGCGAGTCAGAGAAAGACAAATACTGTATCATTTCACTCATTTGTGGAATCTAATGAACAAACTGAACTAAGCAAAACAGAGACATACTTATAGATGGAGAGCAGATGTCAGCTAGTGAAGGGAAGGAGGTTAGGAGGTTGAATAACTGAGCAAAAAGGAAAAAGGACTCATGGACATGGGCAATAGGGTGGTGATTGCTGGGTGGGGACAGGTATAAGGGGACTAAATGGTAATAAAAAATATGATAAAGATTATATATTTAAAAAAACACAAAAATACTTTAATTGATAGAAGTGGGAAGCTCCTAAAAGGGGAGTTATTTCAGGAAAGAGTTAGCTTTTTTCTTGTTTGCATCCAATCAAAATAACTAATTGGTTCAGTCAATGCAGTGACAATTCTGCTCATGCCCTTATGTTACCTGACCTGCCCGGTTGTTTGTGAGGTAGCTGGTTTCCCTATAACTTGATGGGTATAACTGATTGATGACCCAATCTATTGGTATTGTTTCAAGGAGGACAAAAACAACCTGAAAATGTTATCCAGGTGCATCAATGGCCTGTTAGCTTTGTGTAATTACATTTAATATTCTAATAAACTGCCTTTTTTATGGATATGAAGAGAGAGGCTAGTAAACATCTTCTTGGCTGGCTTTTCTCTCTGGTGTCTACTGATGTTGGGATATATATACTAACATGATCATCATCATTAATGGGTATAGTCTGCATATCTCTGGTGGGAATGCTGTTTGTTACAAACTGCAGACCAGTGTTTTTGAAAGCTGGGAGATAAACAGGACAACTTCATCCCATAAATCTTACCACCTGACTCATCAATTTGAAGTTTCTATTGAAACAAGGAAAACATCTTTAATCATGCAAATATTTGGAAACTGCAAGCATATTTCTATTTGGAATTTGGGAGATAATTAAAATGGACAAGTTATGATTGATTAACTCAGGAAGAATGGGTTAGTTAAAAGGCAGTTGGTTTTCTTTCTAGCCTTGAATCAACACTCCATCAACAGGAATTAAGAAAACAGCATAACTAGGCTCCAGCTCCTTGCTGAGGGCAATTAATCAGAGCAGAGGCATGGGGAGGTGAACTGGAACGGTGCCAGATAAATCAACCTGTTTTTATACCTACATTTATCTTTGTTAATTCTTATAGACTATCTTAATATTTTGACTTTGATTTATGTATGAAATGGTGGATATTAGGAAAAAGTTCCCAGGTATTTTGAATTATTTTGTGAATAAATTATATGTTTTATTTTCATATTAACGCCTTTACTTCATATATGAGAAATACGTATTTTATTCTAGTTGTAAGGTGATGGGGAGCTATGTTTATTCTTAGAATGCCGTAACAGAACCTTAAAGCTCCTTAAAACCTTTTGAGGAAAGGGCAGAATTTTCATAAGTAAAGTTAATAATATGAAATGTCATATGGGTAGAGAAATAAAAGCATAAAATCAATTTAAAAAAGAAAATGTTGATATATTCTGACAACCTATTTACTATTTACCTGATAGGAATCTTAAAAAGGTCTGTGTTCTACTTTATGGCTCCAGTTCAATTTCAATTTATTCTTAAAATTAGTGCGGAAGGGCAGCCTCCAGGTAATGCAGCTCATGCTGTCATTTGGCAATCTGGTTCTAACTACTGGGTTGGTTTTTTTCTGTTGCTCAATTTGAAGTCATTGAGATGCTTGCGTTTTTCTCTATGAGGAATTTTATAAGTTGACCTTATGACAACCACTCTGGTTCACACTTGTGAGTAACAGGTAGAGATCATGGCGTCGTTTGAAAAAGTTGACCTGTGAGTGCTGAGAATGATCAGTACGATGGATGTTAGCACTTTGATTTTTACCCATTAAAAGTGATATATTTTAATGTTGGAATGCTGTACAGTTTCTTTGGAGGACTAGGTAGGAAGTCATGATATTTTTAAATAATAAAATTCTTCCAAAGACCTCTGAGAAAAAAATAGCTAAATTGATACCTTGATTGAGATTTCCAAGAATATTCCAGGATCTTTGTTTAATTTCCATTTAACTCAGAGTTTTGGTCTCCAAATGCAAGGAGGGCTGAGCTCGCTTCACAATCAATGAGCTAATTTTGCAGCACGGCATGCTGCTCCCCAACATTGATCGGACTCAGAGGCAAGTCTGTGAAACATGATGTCAGCAGGGATTATTTTGACAGCTGCCAGCAGCAGTAATGTAAGACTCAAGAAGTTTTCATTTTAGAATGTGGTGGTCTAGAATATTGGTCTGATGTCTACATACTAATGGACAATCAAAGACAGTAGCACAATGCTTGAGAGAAGAACCCACAAGGAAATGCGATCACATTATCAACGAAACAACATTTTTCTCAGGGAACATTGGGAAGTAAGTCTGAAACACACAAATTCCCCTCTCATTTCAAATTAGACCAGCAGAATCAAAGGCACATTCTTCCTCTTGATGGTCTCTGGTATTGCTTTACTGCCACGAGTGGTGGTTTCGAACCACGCGAAATGTCATCCTTGATACATGGAGTGTTGGCTACCGACAGGTCCCTCTTAATCTGGGGAGCGTGCCTCTCTATGCGCTATAGTTTTCATTCTCAGAATTAATGAACCAGCAACAGATTACGTGAAAAACTTGCTTGAAGCCTGGTCTCGTGTTTTCTAACAGTGCTGGATTAACATCCAGTATCTGCATTTCAGAGTGGTAACACAGGGATAAATCAAATAGAAAATAAAATTTAGGTACGCCATCTGCTGCCCCGATTTTATGAATTCCAGCCCATAGGACATTGACCGGGCATGGGTGTGTAGGCCATTGTCTTTTACTGTTGGACTTAAAACAAACACTAGACAAATGCTCATCCACGCTGCTGCTCTTCTTGGCAAGAGTAAAATTTAGCAAAAGTGATTTTTTTGTTGTTATAAGTTTCTGTTTTAATAAAAACAAACCACAACAGAAGAAAAAGCAGCATGTACTCATCGCTCCGAGTACGACACCTCAGCAGGCTTTAGGAGCCCATCCGCGAGGGGTAAATTGTTTAATGAGTAATTGTGAGCAGAACTCTAAAAAGCTGTACTAGGCTTCCATGATTTTATTCTCTTCTTCTGGTAAAAGATCATTACTTCTCCCTGAGCCTCTAATGCTTGTCTTTTACAACTTCTCCATTTCCAAGGAAGTTCTTGATTTCTTCTGATTGTGTGTCTTTACTTAACAGCGGTTTTTAAAAAATATATTTTTCCGATGTTTCTGAGTAAATGTTCTATTATTTCAAAACATGAATTTTAAAAAGTCTCTGTTTTCAAAGAGACAGTAGGTCTATTTTCTTTGAGCAGTTTAATGTAAAGTGTGAAATCACATTTTGGTGCTATCATTTGGAGGCGTTTTTATGTTTCAGTGTCTGTTGCCAATCTGGTTCTTTAGTAGCATCTGCTCAGATGCAGTGGTTACCAGGACTGGTAAGAACTGCACTTCAAGGACTTTCTGTAGATTTTTAGCTAACACCATAAAATGAGGTCTCTATTTCTGAGGCTAATAAAAGTCTTAATGATATGTGCAGCCAACAGATGGGACAGAGGGCTATTTTGGCAGTGGGCAGTTGAAATCTGCCCTCAGTTGTTTGTATAAGGCTCTCACTAAAGTCAATAAAAGGTAATTTTCACACACAATTTAGTTCAGAGTATAAAATGTGGGGAAGAGTAGCTGGTTTAAGTCCAATGGGCATAAGGGTAGCAGTTGGTAAAAGTTTTGTTTGATGGCAAATTGTAACTGGCAGACTGACAAGTTGATCAAGAGAAATACAGTACCAAGTCACACTCTGTGGACAATGGCCGGGCTTCAGAGGCAGAGCAAAGGACGCAGCTGAAGTAATTATCCCCAATATTGCTGGCATAAGCCTTGATGTTAAAAGAAAGAAACAAAAAAGAAACAAAAGTCTCTTTTGCCCCCAATTTCTTCCTTTATCACTTCCTCACTCATGCCCATTTTTGAAACCATTCATTTGCTCATGTTCCTACTTAGTATTCTAGCGAACAAACGAAACGTTCACACAAATCAGTACTGTGTTTTAGGAACATCGTCTCGGGCATCAGTTACATGCAGAATCTACACTCTGGCCATACAGTGTCAGGTATGCGGCTCAGATCCGACATAAAAGAGGACTCCATACAGTCTTCCTGGTTATGGGAGGGGCTGTCGTGTTTACTGGATATCAGGGTTTCTTGCGGCTGAGAAACAATGTGGATAGCAGGTTCGTAAGTGAAAATTTTGTATAGAAACCGTCAGTGACTTTGCTCTTTCATGTACTTTTTAAATGATTTGTGAATGATTTATATGGGTTAATAACGGCTTACATGCATTCTGGGAACTAAAAAAAGGTCAGCAATGTTTCTGACATGCAATATTTTATCTCATGCTGGTGGTTTCTGAATATGGAAACGTACGTATGGCAACTGTGCAGAACAGCTTCTTGTTCTGGCTCTTATTGTTCAATCTTGGAAGGCAGGCACTGTAACTCTGTATGCCAAGAAGATAGGACAAATGAGAAATGAGTTGATAGTCATGGGATTAGTGACATTTTGTTAGACTACTACAGGTTTTCTCAATCTTAACACTTAACATTTGGGGCTGGGCAATTCTTTGTTGTGGGGGCCATTCTGTGCATTGTAGTGTGTTTAGCAGCATCCTTGGACTCTGCCCACCAGGCGCCAGTGGTCACCTCCTTTGCCCTGACTGAACTGTGATAGCCAAAAATATCTTTAGACATTGCCAAATGTCCCCTTGGGGCCTCCAAATCCAACGTAGGCCTCCGTGAACTTGGGAAAGGCTGTGGACAC
Source organism: Carollia perspicillata (assembly GCA_004027735.1). NCBI lineage: Eukaryota > Metazoa > Chordata > Mammalia > Chiroptera > Phyllostomidae > Carollia > Carollia perspicillata. Next base: position 10,606 of record PVKM010008990.1, on the reverse strand, counting down.
AGGTGGCAAAGCAAATCAGGAAAAAGGTATACATGTAGTATGTTTAGATTAGACATTGCAGTGGTTTTGATGGCTCCATCGGCATTCCTAAGGACCTATTACAGCATAAATCACAAGGCAACATCAGCCACTATGAGATACTTCCTACATGCCAGCATGAAGCCGATGCTCGCGCCAACGGACGATTCTCTGGAATGTGCAGAGCAGAGAGGTTGGCGGCCAGGTAGGCAGCTGTGGTTGTGTGAGTTGAGGTGGAACAACTGTAGCCGGGGCAGCAGGAACCCTGAAGCTGGGCCTAAGGAGTGGAAGCTGAGATGTGACAAGCTGGACAGAGGTGACAATCACTTACCAAGAAGGTAACAACTACAGAGTAATTTAAGGGAGGTTTTTCTTGAATAGAGATAATTTTTTTTCTTCAAAGTTCCTTGTTAATTTTTCCTCTGAACATCTGCAAGTGCTTCTGGGCCCCCAGGGAAGCACATGCTGGACTTTGGCCTGCCTGTTCGTAAAAATCTGTGCAAGCACCAGATAATTCTTCATGTGTTTCTTTTTCTTTCACCTCTAACACATTTTGGAAAGAAAACTATTCTTTTTAGAATTCTAAAAAACCAATGTAATTTACTAATTTCTGAGTTATAGAATTCTTAAAAATATGTAACTGCTCACAGGGTGATTTAAAAAAGGGTGTTTCAAGACTAAAGTGCACGGTGCCTTTTCATTTGAAGTGGGACTGTGCTGCAGTGAGCGTTCGAATGTGGATGCTGAAGTACGTGTCGGAGCAAGGGGGTGGCGGGTGGTTGTTGAGAGCCTGATTAATTGCTCAGGTCTTTTTGGTAACAGACTGTTTCCAGTTGGCTTTGTTCTTTCCAGATGCCATAGTTGCCCAAACAGACCAGGTATTTTCAAACATCCATGTCTTTGCTCATGCTCTGGAGTGGCTTGAAATACCTTCCTTTCTGAAGTCCCCCTGGGGAAACCCTTCCTCTTCATCAAACCCAAGGCACAGTGTCCCCCACATCCCGAACACATTTTAATGTGTCTCAATTTGTTATGGTTCTTACAGTGAACAACATACCATAATCAAATTGGTGACTTTGTAAATTAGTTAGTGGTATGCAAAATCATGGTCTTGAACAGGCTGGTCCCACACCAACATGTGGCAGATAAAAATTGAGAGGGAAATCTCTATTGTGAATTTCCCTCCCCACCCTCTGAGGCATGAGGGGTCCTGGCCCTATACCAAGCCCCCCAGCCCAGAGTTCCAATGCCAGGAAGATAAATCCCCATAAGTTCTGGCTGTAAAAACCAGCAGAGAGTGTGGCTGAGTGAGACAGAAGGCTTTTGGAGTCCTAGGTATTCGTTCCTCTTAAAGGGCCCATGGAGGGATTTGGATTTACTTGCTCTGAGCTCCAGCACTTGGGGCATAGCAGCTGGAAAAACACCAACGGCATAAAAGGAGAAATTAAATTGTCTGGCTTTAGGGTGAGAACTGGAGAGGCAGCTTTTTTTCAAATGGAAGTATTTCTTTCACATACTTTTCTGAGCCCACCCTTCTGCAGAGCCAGCAAGTAGGAACCATGTATGAGCCTCCGTCAACCTGGCTAACATGGTTCACCTGCCGTAGTGAGTCCCTAAAACCCTGCTCCACCAAAATTGCAGGCCCACCCAAGCTGTTTCCAGTGACTTTTCCATACAAAAGGGTTGACTTGGCTTATGCTTCGGAATTTCCTAAAATCTCACAGACAAGCAGCATCTGGGCTTCAAGTGCCCTGTACCTCTCACTAAGTGGCCCTAGGCATGGCACTAGTGACAGCCAGCTTCACTTTGTAGCTTGGTCTCTTCTGGGCACCTCCAAGTCAAGCACAACTAGCAGTCATCTGCAGATTGCATTGTGGTTTATGCTGGGCGGCCCCAGGTAGGGCACAGGCAGCAGCTGACCTTGGCATGCATTCCAAGAATGTTCCGGAGCCAGTACACCTGGTGGAAAGTTTCAGACCACTGTGAAGCACCACCCAACCACTTCCACAAGCAACAAATACTAGAGGTAAAGTCAGTAGGCACCAGAGCCCTGCAAAAGTAAGTCCTATATGAGGTTGGCCCCTGTACAGAAGATCTGTTATGGTGGTTGGTGGTCATAGCCAGTCTTCTCAGCAATAGGCCTAATGGTTAATTCCTTCCACTGAGGTGCAAGCAGCAGAAAGGTATACACAGCCCACATGAGGGTGCTCCTGGGGTGCCCAGCTCTGGACACTGTGACACTGGGCCTTACAGGACATCTACTACATAAGGCCACCCTGCCAAGCCCAGGAAATATAGCAGCCCTACTCAATACATAGGTCACATGCAGGGAGGCTGCTGAAATGAGGAGACAAAGAAACATGTCCCAAATGAAAGGACAGAGAAAAATTCCAGAAAAAGAAGTAAAATTGAGACAAGCAATCTTCCAGTTGCAGAGTTCAGAACACTGGTTATATGGATGCTCAATGAATTTAGGAGAAGAGTAGATGAACTTATTGAGAACTTCAACAAAGAGACAGGAAACAAAGTCAGATTAGAAAAGCGTAAAGAACAACCAGTCAGAAATGAAGAATACACTAACTAAAATGAAGAATGCATTATAGGGAATCAACAGTGGAGTAGATGAAGTAGAATAAGATCAAATCAGAGATTTGGAAGGCAAGGAAGCAGAAAACACCCAATCATAACAGAAGAAAAAAGAAGAATACAAAAAAAAGGATAGTATAAGGAGCTTCTGGGACAACTTCAAGTGTACCAACATCCACAAAATGGGGTGCCAGAAGGAGAAGAGAGAGAGCAAGGAATGAAAAACCTGTGTGAAAAAATAATGATGGAAATCTTCCCCAACATGGTGAAAGAATACAAGTCCAGGAAACCCAGAGAGTCCCAAACCCAAATCAAGACACATCATAACTAAAATGCCAAAGGTTAAAGACAAAGAGAAAATATTAAAAACAGCAAGGGAGCTCCCATAAAACTCTCAGCTGATTTCTTACCAGAAACTTTGAAGGCCAGAAGAGACTGGCATGAAATATTCAAAGTGATGAAAAAAGCAAGGACCTAAAATAGAGATTACTCTGCTCAGCAAAGTTATTATTTAGACTTAAATGACAGATAAAGAGCTTCCCAGACAGGAAGAAGCTAAAGGAGTTCATTACCACCAAACCAATATTACAAGAAATGTTAAATTATCTTTTTTAAAAAGAAGAAAGAATAGATAAAATTTTTGAACAGTAAAATGGCAATAAATACATATCTATTAATAATTACTGTAAATGCCAATGGATTAAATGCTGTAATCAAAAGACATATGAAGGCTGAATGAATAATGTAACAAGACCAGTACACATGCTGTCTACAAGGGATTCACTTCAGATCAAAAGACACACACAGACTAAAAGTAAAAGGACAGAAAAAGATATTTCATGAAAATGGAAACAAACAAACAAGCAAACAAAAGTTGGGGTAGCAATACTTGTACCAAACAAATTAGACTTGAAAACAAAGGCTATAACAAGAGACCATGAAGGACCCAGCAATTCTACTTCTGGGTATTTATTCCAAAGAAACCCCCAAAACTAAACCAAAAAAACATATACATCCATATGTTCATCGCAGCATTATTTACAGTGGCCAAGATAGGGAAGCAATAGATGAATGTGTAGAAGAAGAGGTGGTGCATCTATACAATGGAACATGACTCAGCCATTAAAAAATGAAATCTTGTCACCTGCACAACATGGATGGACCTAAAGGGTTTTATGCTAAATGAAATAAGTCAGACAGAGGAAGACAAATGCTCTGTATATGATTTCTCTTATACGTGGAACCCCAAAAACAAAATAAATTAAGCAGAACAGAAATGAACTTACAGATACAGAGAACATTTGATGGTTGTCGGATGGAAGGGGAATTTGGGGGATGGGTCAATAAGGTGAAGGGATTAAGAAGTACAAATTGGTAGTTACAGAGTAGTCATGGGGATGTAAAGTACAGCAAAGAGAATATAGTCCATAACGTTGTAACAGCTATGTATGGTGTCAGATGGGTACTAGATTTACTGGAGTGTTCACTATACAAGTTATATAATATCTAATCACTGTGTTGTACATCTGCAACTAGTATAATATTGTCTGTCAACTGTAATGGAAAAATAAAAATTCTTTTAAAAAACATATGGTCTTCATTCATTCATTCAATTAGGTATTCGCTAAATTAGCTTCCTATTATTTCTAAAGATATTTATGTGGCATCTTCCATGTGCTAGGCTCTGAGCTAGGCACCTAGACTGCAACTTTGAACAGCTGTTCAAATTGTACACAGTAAAGAAAGAAGCTATTTAGCAGATGGTTTTCCCAACTAATTTTTAAAAAATTTCCTGGCTTTAGAAGAAGAAACTTACAACTTTGGCTACTTGATTTGAAGTTCTGTGGGGCTTCCCTTCAACTCTGTGATGTAATTGTTCATTTGGCCTTTTCCCTGAATGACCTGTGGGTTTGGTATTTAGCAGCTTCGAAGACCAGGAGAAACATGACCGAGGACAAGAAGAGTCACTCCCTAGCTTGCAAATTCCAGGTCTTTTGAATCCTACATCTCTTATTGAAACCTAAGAATAAAGATATAAATATTGTTCAAAATAAAAATTAAAGGCTAGTTAAAGCATTTCATATGAAAATATTGTTTTGTCCTATTCACCTAAATTTTTGCATATTTTCTCACACTATTGATTTTATACAAAATGCTTAATATTTGCTTCATTTGAATGTAACTCTGTAGATCCTTGGTTAGAGATATTTGCTCTCTTAGGTACCAGATTCCCAGATGAAGTATGATTTGATTTTTAAAATCGAAGTTTCCTGTGTCAAAATAAGTGTTCATCAGGTGACATCTAGGGAGTGAAACGTTGTATAAATTAGAGATAGTGCTGTGCTAAGTTTTGGGAAGAAAACTTAGAAACTGTTGCTGCTATCATCTAGGAAAAAAATCCATTTTCAATGTAGGAATATATCAGGTTACACTTCAAATTTACCAAATCAAATTCAAAGGGGTGTGGAGTTATCCGTGGACCCTACAATGACAATCTCACCATAATCCAAAATCTATACATTTTCCAAAGTCTGGGCAGTCATAATATTGTTTGAGCTAACTAAGATCACTCTTGTTTCTTTCTAGACTTTCCTTTTTTATTTAATTTTTAAGTTTTCTTTTTATTGATTGATTTTAGAGAGAAAGAGGAAGAGAAAGAGACAGAGAAAGTGGAGAAAGAAAAACACTTATTGTTCCACTTATGCATCCATCGGTTTCTTCTTTTTTAAAAAATTCTTTTATTCTAGAGAGAGGGGAAAGGAGGGAGAAAGAGAAGGAGAAAAACATCAATGTGAGAGAGAAACATCATTTGGTTCCCTCTCAAATGTGCCCCAGCTGGGGACTGAACCTGTAACCCAAGGAGTGTGCCCTAATTGGGAACCAAACATGTAACTTTTTGGTTTGCAGGATGACACACAGCTAACTGAGCCACACCAGCCAGGCCATCAAACCCACAACCTTTGCATGTCAGAACAACGCTCTAACCAACTGAGCTATCTGGCCATGGCCTCTAGACTTTTCATAGATAACATTAACAAAACATTGAATTCTTTTTTTAAAAAATTTTTAATTGTTGTTCAAGTACAGTTTTCTATCTTTTACTCCCATCCCATTGAATTCTAGTATTGTGATTTATCATAAGAAATATACATTTCTTTTTTTGTCCCCATTCCTATCACAAAGTCTCTAAAACCCTTGGAATTTATTGAGTGATAAGAGCCATACAGGTGCCTTAGTATTTATAACAAACCCCTCTCAACCACACCCGAGTGTGTGTTAGTGAGATGACTTTTGGAAAGCACCTAAGGTGTGGGCTGGTTGCCAGGGGAACCAACCCTGTGATTAAGAGTTTCAAATTTTCAGTTCTACCAGCTCGCTCTCCAGGAGCAGAAAAGTGTGAAGGGTTGAATCAATTGCTGATGGCTAAGGATCTTAGTTAATTATTCCTGTGTACTGAAGCCTTCATACAAGCCCAAAAGGACAACGCTTGGAGAGCTTCTAGTTTGGTGAACATGCACAGTTTTAGGGAGAGCGGTGCATCCAGAGAAGCTTTGAGCCCCTTCCCACATACATTGCTTTTCCATCTGGCTGTTCCCGAGTTATATCTTTTATAATAAACCAGTAATCTAGTAAGCAAAATATTTTTCTGAGTTCTTTGAGCATCTCTAGCAAATCAATCAAATTCAAGGAGGAGGTAATGAGAACCTTCGGTGTACGGCTGGTGGGTCCAAAGCCCAGGTGACAACCAGCACTTGCCATTGGCATCTGAAGCAGGGGAGGGGTCAAGTTTTGTAGGAATGAGTCCTTAACCAACGAAATCTGATATTATCACCAGGTAGATAGTGTCCAAATTGAGGTAAATGTTAAGATAAGCAGCTGGTGTCACAGAACATTTCTTAGTGGTGTTAAAACACACACACAAACATCAGAAGTATTAACCAATGCCAAATTCATAAGTGCGCTTTAAAGATTCCTTGTCAGTGAAATCGTTTTTAAATAGAAAAACATGGTGGTACTGAAATATGAGCATAGAAATACAACTGTGATCATTGTGTGCCGGGAACAGGATCAGAGATTATCTGCGTTTCATAAATATGCCTCCACTACCACAGACGCAGCAGAGAAAGTGGGGATTTTGAATATCACAGGAAACAGGCCCCAAGGAGCACTCAGCCTCCTGTTTTCTCCTGGTGCTGTGCATATGCTGATGGTGGCCAGGTGGAGGATTTGGCCAGCCCAGCTAATTGCTTCTATCTAGAGGAATAGCGCACAGTGCTGCACCAGTGTGCTGCCCTAGATACAAATTAAACTGCACTGAAGTGTGCTTAGAAGAAATTAACAAAGCTTCAGAATGGAAAGTGACTTTAAAAAATTCATTCTCTTTTTATTTCAATTTTACGATTAATGGGAAATGAATAAATGAAAAGACCAAGGAGAAGAGGAAATAGTAAAGGATTATTACCATGATGCAAAGCTTTTATAGATATGATATTTGAGTGTACTAAATAAAGGAGATGGATTTTAAATCGTGTCTCTAGTTTTAAAGATCAATAGTAGTTAAAAATATTATTTTGGAAATCTGTAGGCTGAGCCAATGTACTTTAGATTTTGAAGTACAGAAATGACAAAAATTTAATCTATTCTCCATCAGAGAAACAATGCTTTAGCTGTCCTCTCTCTCCAGGTGGATGAGAGTTTCTCCTTATGTGGTGTCAAGGCAGATGATGTAATCCTAGGCATAATATGAGCTGCTTATACTTGAAGTTAAAATTATACTTCTACCAACTTTGGTGTGTAAGAAGTGGCACAGCATTGGGTCACCACTGGCATATATTTTTACCAAATATAAGGAGAACGAAACAGATTCTTAAACAGGTAAAAAGCATCCCATATTATACAAAATTTAACTATAGTTAAATATTTGAAATATTACCTGGCCAGTTGGATGGATCAGGTAAACACTGTCACTATTTGTTTATTGAGAACCTCGTCTGTGCCAGGCTCAGTGCTAACAACTTAACATGGATGGTCTATCTTGATTTTCATAGTCCCTCTCTTACATTTGAAGGAACTGGGACTTAGAAGAAAGTAAATGCTTATGCTCACACCATTAGGGGAGCCAAGATTTGAATCAGAGACATCACGTTTATTGTACTTGAAACAACGGGAAGGAAGACCTATGTAGTCTGGAAAGCGATGATGAATCATCTGGAAAAAGAAGTGTGAATTCAGGTGTGACTTTCACACTTATACTTCTGCCTTCCTCCTGATTTGGTCTTCTTCATGATGAATTAAGAATAAAATAACACGAAAACTTCATGTCAGGGTAATGATGTGATTGGAATAGATCTCTTTTTTTGAGGGGGGCTAGATAGCATAGTATTAAGTGCTTTTCCTCAATTGGCATTCTTACAAATTTTTATTTTTTTTCTACACAGTTTTCTACCTAAGTGGCTGAATTTTTTATTGCAAAAATAGTTTGGATAGTTTTACACAAGATTACATTAAATGCTGTAAACACAGGCTTTATTGAAATGAAATATTTAAAATGAAATGAATTCCCTTTCCTTATTGGTAAGTCTAATCTATCCAGAACAATTTGAAAAAATCATTTATGAATCTCTTGTTCTCATGTTTATTCAGTATATTTCTTCTTTAAAAAGATTTTATCTATTTATTTTAGACAGAGGGGAAGGGAGGGCCTATAACAGGAACGTAATGAACAAAACAAACAAATGAGCAAAATAGAACCAGAGGCATGAAAACAAGGAACAGATTGACAGGGACCAGGGGGAAGGGTGGAAAGGGATAAGGGAGGAAAGAAGGGGAAGGGTCTATTTAAAGAACAAGTATAAACGACCCATGGACATGGACAACAGGATGGGGATTGACTGGTTGTGGGGGAGGCTGGGCAGAGGAGAGCAACAGAGGCAACTGGGACAACTGTAATGAACAATTTTTAAAAAAAGATAATAATGCCATGTATGAGATAATTTGAAAAAGTGTGGTTTCCTTTGAAGACCAATGTTAAAAGAGTCAAATCACTAGTAATTTAAAGAGTGATTCCCAACCTTTCTCACACTGTAGAACACATGAAGTTACTGTTTGTACACACAGGGCTGTTTGAGGTCAGGCAGTCTGCCTGGGTTAAAACGAATAACAATTAAAATAAAAAATAAAGAAAAAACAAACAAACAAAAAAACCCTGCCACCCTGAGGACTGAAAGCAGAAACATCTCAGGCAACCTGTAAGCCATTCACGTGGCAACTTCGCTGTCCAGCAAAGGCTCTCAATTTTCTGTGTGCCAGGGACCCCTTCAGTATCTGGTAGTACCTATGAGTGCCTTCTCAGAATATTTTTAAATGCATAAAGTAAGTCATAAGATTGAAAAAGAACTAATTATATTGGAATACATTTATAAAATGTTTTAAAACCAAATGTATGATATAATATATTTGCTTTTCATTAAAGTATTAAATGAAGTCTAGTAACAAAGTCCAGTAACTACCATGATTTCAAAGTACTTATAAGTAATATTTTAAGATACCTGCAACAATTAGATTGTAATATGAAAATATTTGTTATTTTTACAAAGTCATTGAAGTTGTTAGTACTAAAGTGGTGTGTGGCCTATATTCATAGTTGAGGGAAATTCTATCTTTCAGTGAGAAGTGAGAGAAAATAAGGATGTAATTTTTTCAAATCCCAATTCAGGGACCCTGAATTTTCTCCATGGGTCTCAGGTTGAGAGCCCTGAATTAAAAGGAGAAAGTTACAGTAAAAACAGTCTTCCTTCTTGCTTTCTATTCTTCTATTTCCCAGGTGTGTCCTGCATCTCTTACACACTTTCCTGTCCCCTTTTCCTGCAGTTTCTTGCTGTTTCTTCTCTGTACTTGCCTTCCCTTCATTCTTTCCTTACTTCCACCCCCTACTGCCTGCCTTCACTTCATTTTCTTCCCTCATTTCCCATAATCCACTTCTTGAGACACTCAGCACAGGAGCAGGCCCATGGGGGCAGGCCCTTGAATTAGTCTTCCCTGGCAAGCCGTGAAGGTTTGGGCAAAGAGGGGAATGCACCTTCAAATGCAGTCAGGTTGTGAGATGGATATAGCCTACTCCAGACCAGGCCTCTTTGCTATAAGGAAAAGAAAGAAAGCAGCTTCCACAGCTCAGAATGAAAATGAGCACTTGTTTGCAATCTTTAGTCAATTTTCAGTCAGTAAAGTCATCCAGTTGCCAAAGTACAATATTTGTGGACATTATTTTTAACATTTAAATATCAAACTCTTCCTATAGAAATTAAGGCTACATTAGCTAATCCCTTATCATAATAGGAATTAGTATTAGCAAAATCCTAAAACATTTCTGGACAGTCAAGAAGATTGTAAGAAGAAGTAAGCATTTAAAATTATTATTCACATACCTTAAATGCACAACCATACACTGGCATTCAAAAGTGTAATAATATTTTACACACACACACTTACCACCCTCCTCCTCAAATAACATTCTAGAAGTATCTTACATGGGTATTCTCTTAGGGGCCACTGGATCCTCTGGTGGGCCTCTGAGCCATGCTGAGTAATCCAGAAGACTATTATTGGGTTGGCCAAAAAGTCTATTTAGTTTTCTGTAACATAAAACACATTTTTTCACCAATAATTTTATCGATTTGGATATTTTGCATATGTCGGCTCGCTCCTACTATTGGCTTCTAGTGGGTAGGGGACAGGGGTGCTGCTAAACATCTTCCCGTGCATAAGACAGCACCAAAGCCAAAAATCATTTGGCCAAATGTCCATAGCACCAAGAAACTTCGCAAACCACCTTTGACACGTTCAACCAGTCACAGCACCTTCTCCACACACTACACAAATCCTTTTTTTTTGCATTTCAGTTGAATTTTTACCTTTTTTGAAGCATAATACACCTAAAATAAATATTATGTGTTTTCTTCCATCTTCAATATTGAAATGGTTGCACAAAAAATTCACCAATTCT
>PVKM010008989.1:0-37858 GCA_004027735.1 Carollia perspicillata | reverse complement strand
CTCTCCATGGCTCTCTGAGCCTCAGTGTCCTCCTCCATGAAATAGGGATAAAAATAGCACCTACTTTGTAGTTACCAAGTAAAGCCCTTAGCACAGCTCTCACACTCAGCCCACATCGGAGCCACTGCACTGCCCAGGGCCTGACCCAGAGGCCTCGGGAAACAGTAGCTTCCACAAACAGTAGTAACAGTGGCAGCAGCAGTAGCAGCTATACTCACTGGGCACCTGCCATCCACTCCCTGCTGCACAGGGGTGCACCAGTCGCCTAACCGTCACCTCATGTGAGAGGCATCTTCACCCCATTTTAGAGATGAGACAAAGCTGATGGTTGTCAGGGGGTGGGTGGGTCTCAATTCAAAGCTTTCATCCAACAAAGAGGCAGCCTATCGCACATGTGGCCCCATCTCGACCCTAAGGGAAGAGACCTCAGCCTCACTTTATTTGGGGAACCTGAGGCTCCAAAGGTGAAGTTGCTGCACAGTGAGTCAGGGGTCTGGCTGGGGAGCGCACCTGGGTTTGTTGACTCAGAGACCCCCAACAGGCCAGGCTGGTGGCTCACAGCAAAAGTTCCTGCAAGGAACTTTCAGAGGAACAGGCCTGTCACACTCTCCGACAGGAAACACGGTGGCACCTCCTGCTGACCAGGAGCCCAGAGGCCTCCCCAGGTCTCCTTGGGCCCAGTAGAGCCCACACGGCAAGAGGAAAACAGAGAAAAGCCAAAGCATGCAGGACCATTCATTCCTGAGGCCACTTCAGTGCTGCCCCTAGGTCTTCTGAGGTCACCACTGGGATAGAAATGGGGGCCCTGGGTTACAAGCTGCTGGAGGCCGCTGCCAGGCTAGTGTACCCAACACTGTCTGCTGTGTGGCAGCCCAAGGAAGTCCAGCTCTGCACACTGGCTGATACCCCTCATGGGACCCTCCTCTCTGCACCACAGGTGCCAAACCACAGAGGAGGACCTCAGAGAAATGCCCAACTGACTGCCAAGATGAGGTCTCATCTGCAAGGCACTTGGCACAGGTCTTGGCACTAAGTAGGTGGTCCTACAAGGGACCAGAAATGGTCACCACAATCAGCATCAGTCTCTCCACAGAGGCGAAAAATTTCATCCTAAGTAATGAGACCTATGGGTAGCTTTTATTCTTTTTTTAAATATTTATTTATTTACTTTTAGAGAGAGGGGAAAGGAAGGAGAAAGAGTGGGAGAGAAACATCAGCGTGTGGTTGCCTCTCACATGTCCCCTGCTGGGGACCTGGCCTGCAACCCAGGCATGTGCCCTGACTGGGGATCAAACCGGCGACCCTTTGCTTCACAGGCCCGTGCTCAATCCACTGACCTACACCAGCCAGGGTGGTAGCTTTTATTCTTGACTTGATGCTTTTTGTAACTAGGAAGTAAAGTATTTTATGTTAAAGTAGTAACTCACTTGGGGTTTGGCTAGGGCTCAGCCACCCCTCCCCCGCACTAGTCTGCTCCTGGCCCCATTCACACCTTCCTCTGGCTCCACCCTGCACACCCCTCTCCTGCTCTGGGATTGAAGACTGTCACAAGGTGCACTCCCCTCACCAAGCCTCAGTTTGCCTATCTGTCAAGGGAGCTCCCACACCTGTGTCCAGGCCAGGTGAATAAGGACCGTGTGAGGAGGCACAAGACGCTTGGTGAAGGTGGGCTCTCACCTGCTTTCCTCCACGGCCTTCAGAGAGGCAGAGGCTGCCTCGAGCACATGCACTGGGTGGATGGGAGGAGCACGGTCGGCCTTCTTGCCCTCCTGCTCATATGGTGGGGTCACCAGGCCCGCATCTGGAGTGACATGGTCTCCCCGGGGCAGCCGTGCCAGCTGTGAGAGGGAGCGGGTCAGGCTGCCATGGAGACAGCCCAGCAAGAGGCCACAGGCCACCAGCTGCTGCCACCGTTTTCCACAGACATCAGCACCGAACCCAGATAGCCAGGCAGCCCAGGGCTGCCCAGGTAGGTGCAAGGCTACTGTGGCGACCATCACCACACGTTTCACAAGCCACCACCACAAACCACAAGTATGCCAGCCTCTATCTGCAGGGTCCCCAGGGCAGAGGGGCACAGCACGAGGTGTCTGTGCATCCTCGGCCCGCACTAGCCTCCCGGCAGTACCACGGGCAGCATGCAAAGAACAAAGAGAGGCCCTCTGCATGCAGACACAACGCCCACCATTTCGTCAGCCCTGCCTTTGCACCTCCCACTCACCATTTCTTGAAGAAGCCATCTTCTTTCCCACCTCAGGGCCTTTGCCCATTCTGTTCCTGCTGCCTAGAATGCTCTTCCCTGCCACTTCATCCTAGCTAGTATACAATCCTCACCTTCCACCTACTCAGGGAGGCTCTCCTGGTTGCTCCAGCTAAATCCCCTTATTACTGGTTGTGCTGGAGTCCAACTGGCTTCCCTCCTGTCAATTCTCACAAGTCACCATTTGGAGTTACTATCTGAGAGGCAGAGAGCAAAATGTACTGACTCTGGAGCCAGGCAGCCTGAGTTCAAATTACATCTCAGCCACTTCCTAGCCATGTGCCCTCAGGCATATGAGCATAGTGACTTAACCTCTCTGGGCAACATGGCCTCAACTGTGAAATAGGGACAGTGGCCCAACCTCCCAGGATTATCAGTACGTCCAAGGAGCTTATCATCACCAAGCCTTAGCAGTGCCTGACACGTGGAAGATTAGATGAAGCCATCTGGAAACCCAGGGTACCCAAGATAACAACAGGCCTCAACCCCAGATGGCTACTCTCTTAATACTCTTAGCAGCCCCATGAGGGAAGTGTTTTCTTATGTCTGTTGTACCAAGGGTCTCAGGGTTTATAAAATCCACAGACTGGCCGAGGAGTGGCACGGGCCCGGTGGGCTCCTCAGCAGGAAGGCGGGGTGAACACTCTGTGGGGTGAGGGCAAGCTGAGTCCCAGGTACAGCAGGAACAGGAGGAGGAGAGCAGAATTTGTGGGAGAGAGAAGACGCTGGTCTCCTCGCAGAGGAGTCCAGGAAAAGCAGAGAGCTGTCTTTTTGTGCCTTTGTGATTCCTAGCCCTGGGCACTACCAGCTACTGAAATGTAAGTAACTTAAATAAAATAATAAGAAAGGAGGAGACCCTACTTAAACTGTGTCCTGGGCTGCTGTAGGTCTGGGACTCAGTGTCCTCCTCCATCTAAAGGTGGCAGCCAGGCTTCCTGGTGTCCTCAGGGGCTCCTAGCAGCAGGACCTGCTCAGAACTGGTAGTACTCAGAGACTATCCAGTGCGAATGCTGAGCCAGAGGCCTAGGGAACTTGTCCAGGGTCACACACCAGGCCAGCAGGACAGTCAGGACTCGAATGCAGGCCACAAGCTAACTGGACCAGTGCTTCCCCCAAGGCCACCAGATCCTGGCCCCCCATACCTCAGCTGTGGCCAGGCCCTGTCCCCCACCCCCAAGCCTCCCTGGCAGAGGCCAACGGAAAATGAGTGAGGAAGAACAGGCTTTGGCACCAGGGAATCTGTGCTGCTATGTGACCATGAGCAAGTCAAACCCCCTCCCTGAGCCTCAGCTTCCTCCCTTGATGGTCTGCAGAATGTAATGGCCTTGACCTCCTGGAGGGAACAAGCCCAAGTCAGGGTTATTAAGACAAAGCCCAGCTTGAAGACAGATCTGTGTGACCTTGGAAAGTCACTCTCCACTCTAGGCCTGTGGACTCATAAAACTCAGTGATATTCAAGGCGGGAAAACACACCCATGATGCTAGGTAACCAGGAGGACTAAATGAGATTCTGCATATTAAATGCCTGGCACCAAACGGGGTTGGATAACTGGCTACCTGGGCCCTGGCCCAAAGACCGCCAGTTACTGAAGTGAATCCTCAGACTGCAGAGTGGGCCCGCAGAGAACGAAGTGGGCCTCCAGACTGTAGAGCCCAAGTTCCAGGCTTCAAGAGGCTATGACTGGAGAGGGATATTCCCTGAGTGACACCACACCTTCCCAGGGCCTCAGGAGGAAGGGGCCCTCCTGGTGCCTAGACTCCTGGGCTGAGCGCCCACCGTGTGTAGGGCCGTGTAGGGTTGTCCGGGCTCTCCCAGGCCACCCGGGGGCACTGATCGGCCCCACACCCCTGGCTGGGCAAAATGGCACAAGTGCCTTTCCTTAACAAGTACCATTCTTGCTTTTATTATCATTAGTATCAAAACAAAATCTCACCAAACACAGCTGACAGAAGAAATACCTAAAAAGGTACACTTGGTGGTAAAACCACTGATATGCAGCTCAGGTGCACATTAAGCACTGACTGGGCACCTACTGTGACCCCAGACTTGACAGGCCTCATGCTTCTCACCTTCAAGAGCAGCCTGAGCGGTGGGTGTTTTTATTCCCTGGGGTCAGATGAGAACACTGAGGCTCGGGAGGTCACAACGTGAGTCAGGACATAGCTAAGCTTAAAACCTGCCCCTCCCACCAGGAAGTCCCCAACAGGCTCAGCCGTGAGCATCCAACCACCACCACAGGGCCTGCCCGTGGCAAGCTGGGATGGGCAGCAAGCAGCGCCAGTAGCAGGAGGGTGTGGGGCAGACCAGAATGCCAAGTCACTGACAAGCAGGACAGAGAGGGCAGGGAACATTTTCCAATCCCATACCCAGAGCAGTCATGAACAGGCATCCTGCCCAAGCCTCAACAGCCAATAACCACCAACGTGAACAAAGCACCTGCATCCTGGTGCTCAGCAGTGCCCCCCCGTTCCCCACTTACTCCATCGTGCCCAAACACTGCCACGGACACCTAAGGCCCTGCACGGATCACGTCATGCCCACTGGCTAACCCAATCCTGAGGACAAGCCTTTGGAGCTGTGTCATCAGCACAGTCACACAGATGAGGAAAGTCAGGGCTGTCAGCACAGCTGCACGGGCCAAGCACTGCACAGTGTGAGCCCGGGAATTTAAGAGTCACAGCAACAACAAGAGCAGCTGCAAACACCCGCATACGTGAACTCTGAGCCACTGAGTTCTCAGCCATGTGGTTTGGGTGCGAGTGTCACCCCCGTGACGCAGGTGAGGAAATGAAGGCCACCCGGCTCCTGAGTGGAGGACACGGGCCTGAACCTGGCTGGCCGGCTCCAGCCTCTCCCCACCGCCACGCACCAGTGCTGGCCCCACGGACCACGGTGTGGACATGGGCCTGGGGACTCTGCAGAACACCGAGCTTAAATACACCACATGGAAGGGAGAGCTCGATCTTAAAAAATCGAGAGCATCTGAAATCTTGTTCATAGCATATCAGCTTGTTGTCAGTTTGGCTCAAATACTCTCCCATACACATTCTCTACAGGTCTGGATGTTTCCTACATTGACGTTTACTTGGCATAGTGAGACAGGATTTAGAAGAAGCCCATCTGGGACCACCCTGCAGACCAGAACCTGATGCAAGGTACAAGCAAGGGTCCATTGTGCACCACCTGCCCCCTGCTCTTCCTCAGATGAGCCTGGGTGAGTCTTCTCTCAGAATTCCAGGCCTCCTTGCTGTGAGCAGCAAGCCATGAGTTTATTAGAGCTATTCTTAGAAAATCCTTGAGATAGATGAGGGCTAAGATAACCCAAGGAAAGTGGAGGGGAAAATGGGTTGATGCTTTTAATTTAGGCTTTTTAACTGGATTGCTTCCTAAAAGTCTGAACAAAACTCTTTGCTGGTTAAATGAGACACTGAGATCTCTTTAGCTCTAAAACAGAAAGGACACTTGCTTCCCCGACCCAAAAAGTGGAGTGACGATAGTTGTTCAGACCCAAGTCTGGAGGGAGTGGTGGAAACAGGGGCCACAAAGTATCTCGTGCAGCAGTGCAGCCGATCCCAGAGAAGCTGAAGGGAGACGCAGGGGAAAGAGCAGGGAGTCCTGGAACAGGTTCACTCCAAGAGGGGCCCGTGTCTTGGAAAGCATCACGGTTCCAGTGGCGTCCAGTAAGCTCTTGCTAGCCCTTGCTTGGGTATTCTTAGGTGACAAAGAATCTTTGTGCGGTTGCCTGGGGAAAATTTCCTGCAGGGTGTAAAGCAGTCCTATAGAAATACTCATCACATGGCTTGTCTGGAGATGTGCATGCCAGGGCTGGTATTCTCTAGAAGTTTGCTCAGGTTACAGATCTCAAAACTGTCACCGAAAGTCCGGCCTCCCAGACTGTCAAGCCCCAAGACAGGGGGCCTCCCATTACTACTAAGGTGTCCGGGACGAGGATGTTCTGATCCTTCTAAATTAATCTTGTGTGCGCACAACTAGAAAAAAAACAGCTATAAAATTAGGCAGAATGAAAAGAAAAGAAAAGAGAAAGGAGGGGAGGGGGAGGGACTATTAGAGACTCTCTCGGAACTTAAAACGGCCCTGACTAGTGTGGTTCAGACGGGTGGGCGTCATCCTGCTGACTGAAAGGTCGCCAGTCGAATTTCCGGTCAAGCACATGCCTGGGTTGTAGGCCAGATCCGGGTAGGGGGCGTGCGAGAGGGGACCTTTCTCTCACAAGTCAGTGCTTCTCTCCCTGTCTTTCTCCCTCCCTACCCATCTCTAAAAATAAATAAAATATTTTTTTAAAAAGAACTTAAAATAGCCTTTTTCCTTAAGCTAACCTATATTTAAAAATTTACCAAAAAAGAGAGCTGAAGTTTTTTAGATAAATGGATCGACTTACAATGTTGTTTAGGTGTCAACCCTATTCTTTGAAGTATTAAAACTGGCTGTCCTCTTTAGACCTTCCACCAAGATAGCGGCATAAGTAGACCCACTTCTCTTCCTGGCACAACCGTAACAGGGATCACCACTAACCTCAAAATAAAAACCAACCAGAACTGCCGGAAAATCAAACTATGTGGAAGTCCAACAACTAAGGATTTAAAGAATATTCGTCCAGACAGGTAGGAAGGGCGGAGAAAGGGAGCCAGAGCAGACAGGACACAGTGTGGCGGGAGAGTTAGTGGGATGGGTGGTCCCACATTTACATGGGCGATTAAAAACCAGGAGGGTCATCTCCAAACATGCCAACATCCAAATCATACAGATGCCAGAAGGAGAAGAGGAAAAACAAGAAACTGAAAACTTATTTGAAAAAATAAAGAAAACTTCCCTAATTTGGCAAAGGAAATAGACATACAAGTCCAGGAAGCACAGAGTCCCAAACAAGTTGGAACCAAAGAGGATCACACCAAGACACATCATGATTAAAATGCCAAAGGTTAAAGATAAAGAGAGAATCTTAAAAGCAGCAAGAGAAAAGCAGAGAGTTACCTACAAAGGAGTTCCCATAGGACTGTCAGCTGATTTCTCAAAAGAAACTTGGCAGGCAAGAGGGGGCTTGAAAGAAGTATGCACAGTCCTGAAAGACAAGGACCTATAACTGAGACTACTCTATCCAGCAAAGCTATCATTTAGATTAATGGGCAGATAAAGTGCTTCCCAGGAGGTAAAGCTAAAGGAGTTCATCATCACCAAGCCATTATAATATGAAACGTTAAAGGGACCTATTTAAGAAGAAGATCAAAACTATCAACAATAAAATGACAGCAAACTCATAACTATCAACAACTAAATCTAAAAAACAAAAACAAACTAAGCAAACAACTAGAACAGGAACAGAATCACAGAAATGGAGATCATATGGAGGGCTATCAGCCAGGAGGGAGAAGGAGGAGAATGGGGGAAAGGTAGAAGCATCATTGATAGGTAAAAAATAGACAGGGGGAGGTTACAAATAGTATAGGAAATGGAGAAGCTAACGAACACATATGCACAACACATGAACATGAACTAAGGTGGGGGGGGGGAATGTCAGAGGGAAGGGATGTACCAGGCAGAGGGTGGCACAGGGGAAAAAAATTGGGAAAACTGTAATACCATAATCAATAAAATATACTTTAAAAAATGGTTGTCCTTATCTTACAAGGAGGAAGGCCACTTGGAATTTCACTTGTCAAGGACAGACATAAATTGTAAATTCCTCCAAAACAGAATTTGGACCCAACTGTCCTCTGTGTCCGTCTGTATAAGTCTATGTATGTATGTTTTAAACATGAGATAACTTTCCACTTCCAGAGGGTATTATTAAAATTAATTTAAAGGCAAGCACTTGTAAGAATTGGGTATTCTAAAGTTCTTGGAAATATAGAAACTAACTGAAATATTTTCCAAGTTCATGTGATCTAAGATTAACCCTTAGTAAATAAAATCTAGCTTAAGTTTGGTGGTTTAAGTAAAACAGACATGTCTCTATTTTGCCTGGATTTTACAAAAATAAGTCTATTTTAATAATTGACTTTGACGTATATGAAATATGTTTCCAGAGGTTAAATGATAAAAAAAATGAATAATCAGGGCTACAGAAACCCTGACTTTCTGGCTCCCCATTTTTTCAATGTTTACATTCCTTTATGCATGTAAGCTGGAATTAAATTAGATATAGGAACCTATAAGCTGATGCTACTGAAAGGAAACACCTTACACTACCGTCAATGTGTGATTAAAATCACTTCAAGGAAATGCAAAATAGGTAACTGCCTATTTTCACAGCAGGCTTGCAGGATACAAAGACTTTAAAAATCATTGACTGCCACCCAGTTGATTTTGTTTCTGGGAAAAGACATCAAATAAAAGACACTCTCCAACCTCATTGGAAGGGATCTCATCAGGCACCTAACCATGAATGGACATCCACCCCATCTCTGACACTGGTCTCTACCTACAACAGGCATCAAAGACTCCTCCAAGAGAAGCTGCTGACATCGCAGGCAGATGGCTGTCCCAAGACATCAACAAGACCTGTATGCCTATGAATTGATATTGAACTCAGAATTCATTTTGCGTGATTGTCTTTACCTGTCTGCCAAAGATATCAGTCATGATAATTATACTTGTCCTTTGGGTTTTTTTATACAGTCAAACAGTTCATGATTACTGAACACGTGTAAATGTTATACGAGATGCCACATGCAGAAAAATGGGACAGAATGCAAAACTCAGATCACTAGAGTTCACAGGACAGAACTGATCCAGAGTGGGGTTTCTGTGCGTGTTTTGTTTGTTTATTTGTTTGCAGTGAAGGCCTGACTGCCTTCCATTTACCTGTTCTTCAACTCAGACCCCATGGTAACAGCATTGCCCCATCCCCGATAGTCAGCAAGATGAGGTCAATATTAAGACTTCCTAGGAGCGAGCCTTCTTAGCACTGTGAGACCACAGACAGCATCCAACCCAAAGGTTGGTCACCAATGCAGCCTTCAGATCGTTTTATGACCAAAAGGGGGAACTGTGGACAAAAAAAAAATGCAGGGGGAGGTTCTGTGGAAAGTAACCTCACAGGATGATTTGATCATAAATATGTCCGAGGCACATAACTTCTTCACTAAAAGGCTTATCTTTTCCCTAAGCAAGCCCTTCCCATTGTTCCTGGGCCTCCAGGTGAACACCTGTGAGGTGCCCCTGTGAGATGCCCCTTTGAGACTCGCCTTCTAAAATGGACCACCTTCAAGGGAGCGTAACCTCAACTCTCCGGTCACGCCATCCCCACAGGGCTTCTCCCACCCTCACGGTATCATCCTTACATCCCCTCCTTAATTCCAAAGGCACAAAAGAAGGTTCAAAACTCATTCTCCACAACATTTGAGATCTTGTTCCCTGGCCTATGTCATCGGTTTGGCTCAAACACACTCTTATAAAATTTTCAAAAATAGATATAAATAATTTAAGATGTAAAGGAATGATTAATTTAAAAGTCAGGACAGTTGTTAGGGAGACACAATTCCAGGGAGTCTTCATGACTTCTTTAACTGAGTACTGGGTACACTGAATTAATTTTATTTTTATTCTCTAAAATATAGAGATACATTCTATATATTCTTTTGGCGTCTAAGATATACATACAACTAAAAAATTACTGGCTGGTGTAACTCAGTGGATTGAGCACAGGCCTGTGAATCAAAGAGTCACCAGTTCGATTCCCAGTCAGGGCACATGCCTGGGTTGCAGGCCACGTGTCCAGTTGAGGGCATGTGAGAGGCAACCACACATTGATGTTTCTCTCCCTCTCTTTCTCCTTCCCTTCCCCTCTCTAAAAATAAATAAACAGAATCTTTTAAAAAATTAATAAAAGGTCCCTCGTGCTGGGGTAGGGCTGGGCCAGGATGTGTCAGCACAGCAGGGTGCAGGCCCAGCCCAGAGGAGGCAGAAGGTTGATACAGAGCCGCTGGGGACAGGCCACCAGCCGGGACAGGGTCAGAGAAGCCAGAGTGGCTCCGGGAATGCCAACTCAGCTCTGATAGCCCACAGAGAGACCCTCAGGGCAGGAGGAGGGTGACAGGGACCTTGTGACTGGGGTGTGGGGGAAGCTTGATGACCCTCTCCGAAGTTAGATGTAGACCCAGAGTTGGTGTCTGTGAGCTGTGAGGGGCCTATCAGACTGCCACCTTCTGATCTTCATGCCTTTTCCATGTAGCTTTTTGGGTTTCCATGGCTGAGCCAGCAGGCCTGACTCGCATGGGCAATGCCCCAAGGCTGCAAGCCCCAATGTCAGGAGCTGAGTCCAGGGCAGGCCTGCCTCATCATTGCCCCGTCCAGCTGGCGTGCTGGCTCTCCAGTGTTCTTCCTCTGGTACCAAATGGTGACATTCCCCACCTGCGGTCAGCCCGTGGTTGCTGAGGCCTGCGCACCTCAAGCCCACCAGCACACCGGGCCTTGGGTCTGGACTTTCAGAACCATGATTTCCAAAGCCTCCTGCTCCCCAGGTGGAGTTAAGAGTCGGGTCACTCCCCACTCACTTCTCTGTCCCCTCAGCCAGCACTGTTCCTGGCACTAATGAAGTTCTACCAACTGAGGGGCCTGCTTAGGAGGCTCCTACCCTCTTGATTCACCATCCCACACCTCCCCATGATGCTTTGGGAGGGGCAGACCTGTGGCACCCCCTCCTCTCTGCTCCCCAGCAGCCGCCTCTCCAGGTAGGCCCAAGAGACCGTGGGAGGCCCCAGCTCCAGCTTAGGACCAGTGGGGAAGAGTTGGGTACACTCTGGGTGGCATTACAGGACCCTGCATCCTGAGAACCCTCATGTCACAGAGATTACTAGTCCGTCATCAGAAGCCCCAGTCCTGTCCATTCATCCAGCAATGAACAACTGCCATCACCACAGCAATACAAAAACAATAACAGATGCCATTCGTTTGATAAACACCATCTCCAGTCTTGACCACCACCCTGCAAGGGACAGGTGTTTCCTCCCACTCTACAGGAGAGGAGACAGGACCAGAGAGGGCATGTGAGGAGGCAGTGGAACCAGTCAGAATTCAAATCAGGCCCACTCACCACCCCCTAAGCTCAGGCTCTCTGCTCAGGCTCTGCACTGACCCGCCCCCACCCCACCCCCGGCTTCCTGTCTTGCAAGAGTGAAATGAGTTTGTCTACATCCATCTTTTTGGCTGCCAGCAAAATAGGCAGGCGGGGTCCCCATTCCCATTCCGGAAGTGAAGAAACCAAGGCCTCTCATCAGAAATGTGGGCCACGCCCACGGGACTGAAAGTATTGACAGAGTACAGTGAATGTGCCATACAAGACCAGTCCCACGTCACACAGCAAAAGAGGCAGGGCTGGGATTTGATGCAGGCACTTCTCTATACTCCTGTCTTCGGAGCTCAGGCTGTCCCAGCACCACCTTTGCTCCTCAGCCTCCCAGAGGCCCCAGCGGTGCATTGAGCCTGAGGAGCCCCAGGACAAGGGCAGCAAACAGCCGCCACCACACGCTCCTGCTCCACGAGCGAGAGGAAGCAGGGCCCTTGCCTAACAAAGGAAGTTCCAGGGTGTGTCAGGCACCAGGCCAGGAGGGTCTGGCTGGAAGAAAGGGGTGGTCCCAGCCAAGGCTGAGGTCCAAGAAGGGGGTCATCTCCAGTGCCCAGCTAGGGCCAGATGCTGACCTGTGAGGCTGGGGCTCCCAGTCTCCTCACCCACCAGCTAGCAGGCCATTACCCTTTTAAGCAGCAGCCAGCAGTATGGCATGCCCGGAGGGTGAGTCAGCGCCCAGTGCCCGCTGACTCACCCACCCGAAGCCTCCTGCTACCCTGGCTTGGTCCCCACACAGGCAACTGAGAACTTTGCGCCCTTCAGGCTCTGGGCCACAGGCTGGCTGATAGTTTCCTGTGCATCACAGCAGAGATAGAGGAAGTCCCCGAGGTGCCACCCTCCAGCCTTTCCAACAGCTGGAAAGGGACACGACAGAGGGTGAAGGCAGGGCAAGTGGCCAGGGCAAGCAGGGCACAGACAAAGACAGTGCTCCCTGCAGTGTCAGTGTACCATGGGGCAGTCAGGAGCTACATGAAGATCAACCGTGAAGGGCCCACATGGGTACACATGGGCAGGGGGCAGTGGCATCCCCAAGGACAAATGTAGCACGAGGCAGCAAACCAGGACCATGCAGACCAAATGTGCCCCCGCCCATTGGCCCCAGTGTCAGCTGTTTCAGGCTCTGACCCCAGCCAACGATAGCATATGTGAGGAGTCCAGGGAAAGCCAACAGGGCACCCGCTGCAAAGCAGGAAACTCAAAGGTAAAGTTCCTGTAAGGTCAAGGGCCAACCACACCCTGCTTTGTTCAAATTCCTCTGAGGAGCCAGAGACGAGCACCACACTGGGGCCCTAGGCCCAGGATGGGGAGGGCACAGGTGAGCACCAGCTCTATGGACTTGGTCCCACCACAGACCCCTCTTTCTGACTTGGTTTTGCCATCTGTCAGATAGGTGGGACTGCAGTGAGTAGGAAATGTGCCCGTTGTAAAGGGCTACGCACCTATGCTCCTCCAGGTGTAAAGCAGTGAGGAGGTGTCCCACCAGCTCACCTCAAACATCCAGCATAGAACCAGGCAGAACCCTAGCTCTATCTGTCACAGCCGTGTAACCTTGGGCAAGGCACTGAACGTCTCTGATGCTCAGTTTCTTCATTTATAAATGGGGCTATGAGGGATACATGAAAGAGCTCACAGCCCATGAAAAAACACTTGATAAGTGGGAGCTCTGGGGACATTTGGTGAGGGGGCATTGTGGCTCCCCCACCACCTCCTTTCACAAATCCTAAAAAGGCTGATGGAGTCCTGGGCCTTGGGGAGGCCCTCCATCTAACTCACCCAACATTACCTGTTACCCGAACTCATACACTGGAAATTCACCCCGGTCTCTTTCTGTAGGGCTCAGGGAGGGCAAAGCCAGGACCCAAATGGCACAGCACAGGGGGATCAAGTAGTGTCTCACCAAAGTGCATTTTCCCTTCACACACCTACAACTTTAACTTTTATTTTCATGAGGCCTAGAACCCAAGCTGGAGAAAAATTTCTGATTTCCCAGGTCTCCAGAGTGGAGAAGTGTATGACTTCCTGGTTCCCAAGCCCCACAAGGTCTGTGCAGTGCAAGTCCCTCCTCAAACGCCACCCCTCTTGAGCGGCTCCTGAGTTACTCACAGTGGTTGGGCAATGGCCAGGGATCTGACCTCCCACTTATGTAAGATGTAATTACCCTGCCCACCTCCATCTGGGCTCTGGCTCACGGCTACCATACCCCTCCCCAGGACGCCACATACCCTCCCACTGCCTGGGCCCCTCCAAAGAAAAAGAGGTAGGGACGACCCCAACAACCCCTAATTAGGACCATGACCTCCCTGACCTCCCACTAAGTGCCCGCTGTTACCTTCCTCCCCCCACTCCAACCTAAGCAGAGGCAAGGCCTTGACCCCACATGGCTGAAACCTTTCTAGCAAAAATAAAAATAAAAATAAAAATAAGACAGCTAACAATGGTAACAGGGCTGCACAGCAACTATCCCTCCCTAAGCACCTACTATACACCAGGCACCATTGAGTCTTCACCTCATCACTCACTCTTGCTTAAAACTTTTTAGTATTCACTATCTCACATCATACCCCAGAGTCCAGAGAAGGTAGGTGCAATTACTCCCATTTTACAGGTAAGGAAACTGAAATCCACTGACACTCCTGCTGCTGGAGTGAGGCAGCCCATTCATTACAGCTACGTTCAGTTTGGAAATCTCTCACACAACGCAGCCTGCTGAGACAATGACGTGCCAAAAACATCTTTCCTCTTCCTGCAAAAAAAAATCTCCCTTTCGACCTCCAAGTTTCATTCCTCCCACCCCCTGCATGACAAATCCTGCTGCCACCACCACACCGCCAACTCACAGAAATTTCCAGGAAGGCTGGCTACTTGGAGAAGACAAGAACAAGCCAATTGCACAGCCAGCACCCTGGGCTGGCAACTGGCCCAGAACCCATAGACAGCAGGGACAGACCTGGTAGCAATCAACTCCAGAGACACTGGGGTTGGGAGAAGGGTGAGGGTTGAGGGGAGGGTTAGCTCCCCAGATCCCCAGCACCCCAGTGCAGAGAGAAGCATGCAAGTCATGACATGACGAGGAGCCAAGGTGCGCTATGGAGGGGTGGGAAGCTGAGAGAGGTTCCCAGGGGACAGGAATGCAGGACAGGATGCAAGACAGCAGGGATGGGCCCTGTGGGGCCTACAAGGATGGCGAGAGCTGGGGAAGAGGAGGACTGGGAGTTCTGGGCTGAGGTAGAGCCAGGGCAACCCATGGGGTCGGGGAGAGGGTGTGTAGCAGTTACAGTGAGATTCGTGGCAGGGGAGCCCCGCTGGGGCCCAAATGGGGAACCAAACCACAACCTTGATACAGAAGACCTGGGACCCAGGAATGGAAGGGCAGCTGGGTGCAGGATCAGAGTGAATCCCACCTGGACTCAGCTGGGTTCAACTGAGAGACCCAGATTGGGAGAGTTCCTGTCCAGGGTGCAGTTCTGGCCTAAAGGTGGTCAGAGTTCCCGACCTGGGGAGGACTGATCAGATCGCAATCTCAGACTGAGTCTGGGCCTTGGTGAAAAGCCAAGGCCTAAATCGGTGGTGCAGGTGAGGTCCCAGACTGAGACCCGGAGGAGGCCGGACCCAGGTCCGGAACGGGAACGGGCCGGAGTGGGATCACACAGAGTTCGGGTTCGGCACCTGGGCCGGGATTCAGCACGGGAGTCAAACCGAGGTCCCGGCCGGCTGCTCCTACCTTTGGACTGCGGTATGCCAGCAGGTTGGCTGGAGGCGCGGGATTCCATGATGCCGGTGGGTCCGAGGGCGGCGGCAGGGACTAATCTAGAGGGCAGCAGGCTCGATCCGGGCACAACACACTCATGGCTGCAGTCAGGCAGCCCGGGTGCGGCCGAGGAGCAGAGGTGTCCGGAGCTGCGGCGACAGCAGATACGACGCGTAAGCACCTAGAGGCGCAGAAGCCAAACTGTGCGGCGCCGCGGGGGCAGCTCGGAAGGCGCCGACGCATGCCCCGCTCCCGTACGCCCATTGGCCCCCCAGTCTCCAGGGCCAGTCCCTTGCCTATCATACGCCTGCCTGGACTTGCCAGTCAAGCACAAGCCTCGCCCCTTGCTGGCCCAGACCCGGCAGCTCCCACTGTCAAGCCCTCGCTCGGGCCAATCGGGAAACCCAGGTCTCATCAGGCTCCACCCCCTCCCTGAGAGAGCCTCGTCCCTCACCCCGCCTGTCTGGACGCCGGGCCGGCTAACTCCCGAACGTTAGGACCTGCCCCCGCAGGTCCCCAGCCCACTGAGCACCCCCAGACCTCTTTGCGGGCCTTCCCCGGGTTCGTAATCTGAAAGAAACCCAGATCTTTTAGGGTGGCTCAGTTGGGGCCCTAGGAAGCAGAAAGGTAGGGTGCTGCGGAGGAGTTAAAAGTGCGCCCCGGGGTTCAGATCCCCACTCCTCTACTTTCTAGAGGGGTGACCTTGGGCAAGTCAGGTAACCCTGGAGCCTCAGTTTTCATCTCTGTGAAGATGAAAAAGCGACCCTAACAGCCTCTTGGCGCTGCTGATGAGAATGGCACCAGGCTTTTGATGACACAGTAAACGTTCGACTGAACATTGTAAAGGGCTTAGCACAAGCCCAGCGAAGGCGCATTCATTTCCTGCTTCAGCGAACAGCCACTGAGCGCCTGCACTGCACCAGGCACTGTGAATGCTGGAGGCGATACAGTGATGAACTTGGTGGTACCTAGGTAGAAGCCGGTAAAGTAGCTTTAATGGTTGTGTCGCTACTGCCCTCCCCCGTTGTACACCTGGGGAAACTGAGTCTCAGAGTAAGATGATGTTTCAATGCATTTTACTCCAGTCTGCAAGCCTTGACAAAGAACTTCTGACTGTCTCCTGGGCCTTTGGTTGTCTCCTGTCCTCTTGGGACCTCAGTCTGTTCATCTGTATAATGGCTAGATGGGCCATTCCCCGCTTCTACTCCCACATGGAGCCTTGGTAGATTTGAGGAGCCACTGATCAATCTGGTGCTGGGATCAGGTGACCCAACTGAAAGCTACTGCCTAGAGAGGGCGGAAAATACCTGGCAAAGGTCAAGGGGTCAACCCTTTGCCTCAGGACGGGCATGAGTGTGTGGCCTGCCAGGCACCTCAAAAGATGGAAGTAGATTCCACCACCTGCTAGAAATGCTTGGAGCAGGGGTGCTGACCTCTGCTTGCCCATTTGTAAAATAGGGATGATCCCTGCAGGGCCCCATCTGTACAGTGATGGGGAGGTCCAAGTGAGATAAGGGAGGGAGAACTTATACTTATCATTATTCTCTTCCTGTGTCTCTTGCTTACCCTTTCCAGGCAGTGGGTGGAAAGTCATGAGATATGGACTCAGACAGGCATAGGTTCAAATGTCAACTCTGCCCCTT
Organism: Carollia perspicillata; assembly: GCA_004027735.1. Classification (NCBI taxonomy): domain Eukaryota; kingdom Metazoa; phylum Chordata; class Mammalia; order Chiroptera; family Phyllostomidae; genus Carollia; species Carollia perspicillata. Next base: position 21,121 of record PVKM010008989.1, on the reverse strand, counting down.
ACTAGAAGTCACTGAACAGCTCCATCCATGCCTGTTCCATGGGCACAATGAGGCCTTTCCGAAATCAGTTCAGAGCTCAGGCTTGAACTTGACTGCCTCAAAGCCTGGCACTCACTAAATGCCCAGAAAATGTTTGTAAGCCCACTGTGGGCCACCTCCTACAGGAAGCATGCAGGCCTTACTACTTCTGGGTGGCTGGAGTGGCCCAAAGCACTCTGTCCAAAATGGACCACGTGACCTTGGGCTGGTCATTTCCCCTAGGGACCTGCTGCTTATCTACCTGAAAATGGGCACCCAGCTGCAATTACCTCCCTACCAGGACTGCAAGATTGGCCCAGTGGGTTTTCTGGGTTCAGTCCCCTGCTGACAGCTCGGACTTCTATTTCTCCCTCACCCTTTCTCCTCCTTGCTTTGTTCAAGGGTCACAGTGCTGCCCCTTGGATATACCAATTCCAATCCTGCCCCAGGGCCTCCAATCCCTGCTATTCCCTCTGCCTAAAACATCTTTCCCTCCTACCCTTTCACCATAATTCCTGGATCTGGTTCCCTTTCATTCTGCAGGCCTCCTCTTAAATGAACTCTCCTGAGAGGCCTTCCCGTCATGCCCAGATAAGTCTTAATTCTCTTCACAGCACTCGTGTTACTGATGCCTTTCTTATTTACTGTTTTTAATCTGTCTCCCCCTGTATACTGTCAGCCCCTCCTGGGCAGGAATCTTGCCAACTCATTCCCTGCTGCATTCCTGACGCACAGCCCAGAGTCGAGCACAAAGTAGGTTTCTAATAAATATTCGAGGAATGAACAAGGAAGGACAGAAAGCATTCCACAGACACCGATAAAAAGCTTCTAGTCCAGTGCTGGCTTCCCAGATGCTTATATGACTCAGGCCCTCCAATTGGAAGAGTTGACAAGGTCAGTCCGGGAGTGTGACAGACAGCCCAAGAATTACAAAACTCCATGTGGGGTGCTATAAATACATGTATGACCAAGAGTCCCAGAGAGGTGCTAGACTCCACCTGGGTGAGGTCAGGATAGGCTCCTGAGAGGAGGTGACTTTGAGACTGGACCTTTAAGGATCAGTAGGAGCTTGCCAGGCAGAGAAGCAAGAAAAAGTCTCCCTAGAAAGGGTTGAAGCTACAGAAGGGTCCAGGCTATAATGCAGAGCTGCATTGCTGCTAGGATGAGGAGCACCACCAGACAGCTGCTTTTTCTCTTCTGAGCTGGTTACAGAAGCATCTGTCTGTCTCCCTCACCTCTAAGTAGTACAGTGGGGCTGGGGAACTTGCATGATCACTCAGAAACCAGGAGAGTATTTGATGGGGTCACAACAGGCTGCCTCTTTCCCTAATTCCTAGAGGAAAAGTCCCAAATACCTCTCTCTGCAAACTCAGGGAAACTGAGGCACAGGTGGAAAAGAATATGACCAAAATCATGATGTGGGTATGAGCTGAGGTGGGCAGGACCTGGGGTGACAGAGGGCTGGAGAGAGGGTGGTCTGAACCCAGGGTCAGAGAAGCTCATTTATTCATTCAACAACTATTTATTGAGCACTTACGATGTAAATAGCACAGAAGGCACAACACTGAACAAGACAGACACAACTCCCTGCCCTCAGGAGATGATGGGCTGGTGGGTGAGCCAGGCAAGCAAAATGTCTAAGTGAAATTATAGTCTGTCAGAGCATGATAATTACTATGGAGAAAGGAGAGAAGGGGACATGGAGTATGTCTGGGGGTGGGGCCTGTAACTTTAAAGAAGGAGGTCAGAAAAGTCCTCACTGGAAGGTAATGTAAGCCCAGACCTGAGGAAGGAGTCATGAGGACGTCTGGGGGAACACACGCCAGGTGGAGGGAGCGGCGTGTACAAAGGCCCTGGGATGGATGGATCGTAAGGGAATAACAGTGTGGCTGGAGTGGTGGGAGCTGTTGGAGCCCCTGATCTCACCTGTGTGCACTCCTGCTCATTCACATGTCTTTGCACAGTGCCAACACCACAGGATCCCTTTTAAACCTGTGTAAGTCCACACACCCCAAATACATATGTACACACTCATGAACACAATAGGCACACAAATGTGTGTTACAGCCACACGGAGTGGCCACAGGCTCAGGTACATTCATAGACGCAATCCATGGTGCTGGACAGGAGCTGGCCACTCTATGGAGCCCTGGACAGCATCAGCGACCCTCTCCGCCCCTGCTCCTCTTCTGTGCTTCCTGCCCCCAGTTCCTCCACGTTGCGACCAGAGACATCCTTTGAAAATACAGAGCTGGCCAAGCACCAAAACCTGCCATGGCTCCCTCAGTGGGGAGCTGCCCCAGACATGTCCCCAGTCCAGCCACTCCCAACCCACGCTCTCCTCCCCGAACTTTCTTTGCAAAGGCTGTTTCCACAGTTGGGAATGCCCTTCCTTGCCTTCTCCACCTGACTCATTTCTATACCCATCAAAAAGGACCCAGGAGGGGAGACTCCCTGGAGCCACCATCCCTAAGTGTCCCCACCCCGGCCCCTCTTATTAGCAACCCCAGCTCTGCCAGTGGCTGCATCCCCGTCTGCCTCTCCATCAGACTTGTGCTGCTCCAAAGCAGGGGCTGGGGCTGGTTTTTCAGGCCCTGAACAAAATGAACTAAAACTATGCAGCAGAGTTGCACAGGTACCCCAGGAAGCCCCAGCTCAGAGCCTGCCTGTTCCTGGTCTGGTCCTCACATGTGGCACTTTCTGCCTGGAAGGTGGGTACAGGCTTTGATTGACACCTGATGCACTCTAAGCCTGATAAGGCCGGGGGGTCATACCTTCATCTCACAGACAAGGAAACTAAGGCCTAAGGCTTCAAGCAGCTTGCCCAGGTCCCACTGCTAGGAAGGATGAATCAGGTCTTTAACCCAGGTCATTGGAAAAACCTATTGCATATCAGGCATTTTGTTGGAAGGGTCATGCTTGTTATCTGGAATTCAGGACTCAGAGTTGTTGAGGAAATCAAGGTATGGGGCAGAAGTACTTCAAACACTGAGACAAATAACTTGCCCAAGATCATACAACCAGGTGAGGAAAGGTGGAACTGCATGTGGACCAGGCGACTCCATGACCTGGGTGCATCCCAATATCTGCCTTCAAAGGGCTGTTTTCAAACCTGAGGGGAGTCCTGGCTCCCACAGGAAGTAGCAGAGTGACCACCTTGAGGCAACACTTGTCTTTTCCAGGCCTTGCAAATCACCACATCCCTTTCCATCAGTGTCCCTGCTCCCTTTCAGCCACCCTTTGCCTGGGTTTGTAGGCCTCCCGCAGTGAGGGGCTCACCCTCTCACCGGCTGAGTCTTCCATCCCCTGGAGACTGACTGTGACCAGCTTCTTCCTTGTGTTATGCAGAAGTTCGTCTCGTAGCTCAAACCCATCCAGCCACCCCACATAAATTCTTGAGGATCTATTTTTGCCTGACATTATGTTGAGTACTGAGGGAACAGGGGACCGTGAAGAACAAGACATATACATGGTTCCTGCCTTCATGGAGCCAACCTTCTGGGGGAGACTGAGAAAAAGACAAATACATCAATGGAAGTAAATGTATTAATTTTTTTCAAATAGCGATAAGGGCTATGAACAAAACTCAAGAAGGATGATATGCAGAGGCACTGGTGTGGATCCATTAGACAGGGTGGTTAAGAAGGCCTTCCTGAAAGAAGTGTCCTCTGAGCTCAGACTTGGGTGAGAAAAAAGACCATGTGAAACTTGAGGTAGGGACCGATTTAAAATATCCATGGCACACATAAGGCACTCAGAGAGAAGGTGAGGGAGACTTTGAATTAACCATGAACTGACTAAGGTTATTTTTCCACCTTCCCTCCCAAACCCCCATTAAAATGACAATAAATTTCTATTTTTTTTATTTTTTAAAATTGTTTATTTTTTATTGTATTTCTTTCATTACCATTGATCCCCCTTATACCCTCTCCCACCTCCACCCACTTCCCTCACCCCTGCAATTAAATCACCACACTGTTGTCACTGTTCAAGAGTTCTTTTTCTTTTCTTTTCCCTTTTTTTTTTGCTGGATCCTGCCACCCAACCCCCCAGTCCCAGCCCAGACCTATCAGCCTGCTTTCTATCAAATGACATTAAAATTTTAAAACATTAAGGCACAAACTCGCAAAGGCAAAGAGAACAGGAAAGTCAATGACAGGGACAAAAAGAATCTACAAAATTTTCAAAGCTGGAAAATAAATATAAAAAATAGTAACCAATTTAGCAGAGTAGAAGGAAGTAAAATCAAAGTGTGCAGAGCCAATCTAAGGCCAGACTACCGGCATGACCAGCCCCCCGCAACACTCAGCCTCCACTTCCTCCTCCACTTCCAGAGGCACCGAGTTCCTCTGGAAGTGGAGGAGCAGGTGAGAGTGGATACAAAATGAACTAAGACTTTGCAAGAGGAGGCCTATGCCTTACAACTTCTCAGACCCAAAGGTAGTGAGCCTCCAGGTTGAAAGGATCCCCAGAGCGCCCAGCTTGATGCCAAAAAATAATAAATAAAAACACAAGGCAATAGTTAACTCTTGAAAAAAAACATACAAAATAGAAAACGTAGGTTTAAAGTACTGAACAGCTTAGCTGGAAATAATGTTTTCATAATCATTACATTGTGAACACCAAATACTGATGTATCCAATAGGTGCTGAAATGAGAGTGGGGGAGAAGTACAGGGGTGCCCGTGTGAGAGAACTGAAGCCTCACCTGCAGTAGGAGCCATCAGATACTGTCTCAAGTTGGAAAGAAAGAAAAGAACTAGCAACGTAAGCACACGATTGGGAAACACGGAAGGAAGAGCTAAAAGGGTGGAAGGCAGTTACACTAGAATAGCCGCTGTGGGAGCGTAGGGACTTGGTCCGCCCGGGTTACCGCTTTATTCCCCGCGCTGAAACAGCACCTGGCACCCAGTAAATGTCCCATTGCTTTGTCCATGGATGTGAGCAGGCAGCTGCTGTTCTTTAATTGTTCTTATAAGCCTTGCAGTGCTGTTTGACTTTGAACACTAAGTGCATGCATTCGTTCAATAAAAATAAAAAGCAAACTTTAAGGAGAAAGTAAAAGGCCAGTGTCCTAGAGCACAGCGGAAGCAGGAGGGGAGTGCAAGAGTGGGAGGACAGGAGGTTAGGAGGTCATCAGGACAAAATAGTGGGAGGCCAAAAATGGAACATTTTTAGAGGATCTTGAGTCATTCGGGGATTCTCCAGCCTGCCAGGCACACGCCCAAGAAAAAAAGCACAAGCCACGTGGATGGCTGCCGCCGCCAGGCGGGGCCACTGCGGTCAACCCTCACCCCGCACCCTGCTGGAGAGCTGGGGTTGCCCGCTCGCCTGCTTTCCGCGCGGAGCCTAATTGGCTGCGCCCGGTCACGTGGTGCCCTGCGGGTTGGGACCCGGGGGTGTCGCGCTGGTGGGCCCTTGTGTCGCCCGGGGCTGGGGGAGAGGTGGGCGGGTCCGGGCGCTTATCCGGCTTTGACAAGGGGCGCGACCGCTGGGCAGGGGCGGGACCGCTGGGCAGGGGTCCTCCAAGGGGACTGCCGGGGATAGGTGGGGTCATACGCCCCTTGCAGACCCAAGTCAAGCCCCATATCGCCTGTGGTCAGTACTTCGCAGATATCTGTGAGGAACGCTTTTCAGCAGAAACAATATCAATTTTTTTAATTTTTATTTTTCAGTTACAGTCTACGTTCACTATTTTGTATTAGTTTCAGGTTTACAACATAGTGATTAGACAACTACATACTTCACAGCAAGGGTCCCCAACCTCCTGGCCCCCTACTGTTACTGGTCAGGGCCTGTTAGGCCCCGGGGTTGTACAGGGAAAGGTGAGCTTGACTGTAACGCGCTTGAATTATCCCAAAGCCATGCCCCCCACCACACAAAAATTGGCTCTCACAAAACCACTCCCTGGTGCCAGAAAGGTTGGGGACCACTGCACAGTGTATCTCCTGATATTTCCAGTGCCCACCCAGCACCATATGAAGGGGGACCAGTAAAAACACTGGAATTTATTTATAGAAAGTTGGGTATTTATTCTTACATGTTTAAAATGCAGTCACCTTCAAAGTACTCTCCATTTGATGCAGTACACCCATAGAGACTTTTTTCCACTGCTCAAAACAGTTTTTGAACTCATTGATTTTGAGATTTTGATAGCTTTTAGTGCCTCTGCAGGGTTTTTTGTTTGTTTGTTTGTTTCTTCTCTTCCACATGGGTAACACGTTTCCTGTGAAGACTTTTTTTCCTTTAGAGGAAACAAACGACAAAAAAGTCTCTTGGAGCGAGATGGGGTGAGTAGGGAGGGTGGGGCACAGGGGTCATAATGGTTTTTGTCAAAAACTGCTGAACACCAGCACAGCATGGGCAGGTGCACTAGTAAGTCAGCCATCATGAAATGGGCGAAGGAATTGAAAGAGTCTTCAAAAAATTCAGTAAAGCTGAATGCAGCCTCTCACAACAACACCGTGCACTAATACAGATGGGTTCCTAGAACACTCACCTAGCAGGAGAAGCCTATACTACAAGGGGCCACCACTCCAGAAGATAATTCTGGTTTTTGAAGGGTCCCCCCTCATACAGAATTATTACGCTATTACTGATTATATTCCCTGTGCTGTACTTTATATCCTTGTGACCATTTTGTAACTACCAATCTGCACTTAATCCCATTACCTTTCCACCCAGCCCCCAAACCCCTCTCCTCTCAGGTAACATTAATCTGTTCTCTTGTATCTATGAGTCTGTTTTAATTTTGTTTGTTTATTTTGCTCTTTCGATTCCACGCATAGCTGAAATAATATGGAATTTGTCTTTGTCTGTGTGACTTTTTTCACTCAGCATAATTACCCTCTAGGTCAGGGGTGTCAAACTCATTTTCACCAGGGGTCACATCAGCCTCACCGTTGCCTTTAAAGGGCCGAATGTAGAGCTGCTTGCCCCTAGTTAAGGAGTAGTTGCATTTATATAGTCCTAAAATTACATTCGGCCCTTTGAAGGCAACAGCGAGGCAGAAGTGGTGCCCAGTGAAAATGAGCTTGACAGCCCTGCTCTAGGTCCAACACTGCAGACAAAATGGAAATGAGGTTTTTAGTGAAGACTGGGAAGCATTCCTTTCGTTGTCCTTTTCTGGGCTTATAGAACAGGTGTTTCCCCACTCCCTGGTCCCCTCACTTGATGATGCTGCAAATGGTAAGATTTCATTCTTTTTTTATCCACTCATCTATTGATGGGTATTTGGGCTGCTTCCATATCTTGGCTATCATAAATAATACTGCAATGAATGCAGAGGTGCACATATTCTTTCAAGTTAGTGTTTTGGGTTTATTTGGATATTCCCCCAGAAGTGGAATGACTGGATCATAAGGAAGTTCCATTTTTAATTTTTTGAGAACCCTCCATACTGTTTTCCACAGTGGCTGCACCAGTCTGTAAATCCCACCAATGATGCACCAGGGTTCCCTTTTCTCCACATCCTCATCAACACTTGTTGTTTACATTAATTTTTTCACTGTTGTTTCCCACCCCCCCACCTGCCTGCGCCGTGAAGGGACTGTGTCTTCTGAAGAGAAAACTCCTGAGGACCAGCAGGGCGCAGGTGCTGCCTGAAGCCCTGAGCTGGAGAAGCTCTGCCTTATGAGATGCCCTTGGTGGCCACTCGCACCTGCTCCACAAAGGCCCAGCCATTCCATCCTCCCTAATGGCCTTTTTCCAGACTTGGGGAAGCTTAAGAGGTTGATCTTGGGGAACTGCAAACATTCTTGGGTGGAAATAAGAATGTCCCCCAGCGAAGGGGGGCTGCTGGGGAATACTTGAGGCCATCAGTGAAGGAATTCATTTCCTCCCCTGGTGCCCAGCACTCAGACTGATTGTGGCATCTGTTGTGCAGGCAGTCAGGGTGTCCCAGGCTCGCTTAGACAAGCGGCTTCCTTTGCCTTCCCAAGCATAGATTTCCAATGATATAAACAGAGCCACTTTAACTGGAGCCGGAGCTAGCACGCCCGAGGAGCTCTTTGCACAATACGCCTGAGACCTTGGAAGGTTAAAGCAGGGCAAAGTACCCTTGGGACTGGGCCTAGGCAACACGGGGTCCCAAAGAATGGTTTGCAAGGACCACAAGAAAGCAGTAATGATGACTACTGGACTGAAAATTTAAAACATTGTTTAGAATTAACATCACTTGTCTTCCTTCTATTGATGTAATTGTTCCCTTCTCCTTTCTCATAAATACCCCTCACCTTTGTCTCCTCCTAATCAGGACATTATTTTGGATTCTGTCTGAATCAGAGCATCCGCAGCAGCTATTCTTATTGGTTTCGATAAATGCTCGTTGCCCCTCACTTTGCGAGGCCCTTTTACTTTTAGTTAGCAGAGGTCATTGTTTGTGCTTGAGGACTAGTGAGCCAACGAGTGGCAGGAAGGATGTTCGATCTTGCACATTCCAAGCCATGCCCTCGTGGGGTTGTTCTGTGAATTACTTAGAACTTGGGCCATGGCAGGGAGAACTGCTGAGATCATGTGGTCCTTGAGGGCCAGAGGGAGACCACCAAGCCAGCACCCTCCTTGGGGGCCACACGCCCCAAACGTGAGCTCATGTGCAGGTACTCTTCTTTCTGCCATATGGTTTCTGCCTTGAGCCATTGGAAAAGTTTATTAAAAGTTGCAGCCAGGTCCGAGTTGCAGAACAGAAATGTAGGAAATACTCCAACAGGTCAGCAATGTGAGATCTGTATATTGGTGTTGCAAGAAATGTGTTTTTCTTCTTCATGCTTTTTCTGTCAAATATTTCTGCAAGACCCATGTGTTATTTTTAATATATACTAAATATATAGTATTTTAATATGTTAGTAAAATCCATTAATACAATGAATGTTAATTAAATATTTTTAATATTTTATTTATTTTTAGAGAGAGGGGACAGGAAGGAGAAAGAGTGGGAGAGAAACATCAATGTGTGGTTGCCTCTCATGTGTGCCCCACTGGGGACCCGGCCTGCAACCCAGACATGTGCCCTGACTGGGAATCGAACCAGCGACCCTTTGCTTCACAGGCCCGTGCTCAATCCACTGAGCTACACCAGCCAGGGCCTAATTAAATATTTTAATGTAAACAAATACCATGGTTATTCTTAATTCTGCCTGTTCTTTACAACTCAAATCCTGCCTCTTACATGCAGCCTTCCTAGATTATCCAAATTGAGATCCTCATGGGACTTGACACTATCTAGTGTCCCAAGGCTCCAGACTCCAGTGGTGTCAGGGGCTGAGTGTGTGGTAGTGATTTGGAGGGAGCAGAGGGTCACAGCCAATGCTCCCTAATTCTAATCCAGCCCCCTTGTTTCACAGGAGAGGGTTTGACCCTGAGCCGAGCTCCAAGCCAGCCCCTCAGCAGCAGGTATGTGTTAAGAAAGGAATGGTTTGATCACAGAGGGGGAAAGTCACAGAATCCCCCATCGGCTTATCTCCTGCTGCATTAGAACTCCTTCTGTCAAACACAGGTAAAACAACTATTTTATGATGCTCAGGGCATAGCAGAGGCAGCCTGCTATGATGGAATCCCATGATGTCCGGGACTCCAGCCAGATTCACCTGCAGACCCCTGCACTTCCATGTCCGAGCCTGGGCTGGGGAGACTCTGCGTGGAGCCAGCTGGGACGGGGATACCTACACGCAGCCTCCGCATCTGGCCTGGGCTTCCTCACGGCATGGCATATGGACACCAGTACAAGCGGCCTAAGAGAAACCAGGCAGGAGCTGGCTGGCCCTTTATAGTAGAATGTTAGAAGTCACACTTTGTCACTCTGCCTTACTCTGTTGGTTGAAGCAGACCACCTGGTTTAAAGGGGAGGAGACATAGACCCCCGCCTCAAAATGGGAAAAATGACAGAGAACACAAAGCCATTATTTAAAGCCTCCATACCCCTTCTGAAGTTTATGGTGGACAGTGACCATTCACAGAGCCACTTGCCACAACTTTCTGGTTTGTCAGCATGTCTCCTAGGGCAGGGACCCTGGCAGGGACCTCCTTCTCCAATGAGGAGGCTGGAGCAAGTCCAGATGGGACAGGTGTGGAGATGAAAGGTGGGGTCAGGATGTGACACAAATTCAGGGGCTTTAGTGGCTGGTGGAAGGTGGGTGGAGGCCAAGGGAGGAAGCCAGAGTAATAGGGAAGCTTGAAGCCTCCTCTGAGAGCAGCAGGAGGGTGCCACTCACCAAGGTGAAGCCAAGCAGGGCAGCAAGTGTGGGAGTGAAGATGGTGAACATGGTGGAGAACATGTGGAGTTGAAGGGTGTGGTGGCCACGTAGTCTTTCCAGGCCGAGTACCAGCACTACCTCCCTCCTCCCCCAGGCGACCCCTGCTGCAGGCAGAACTACTGTTGCCTTCTCTGGGCTCCCAAAAACCCTGTGCTGCTCCCACTGCACTGGATGGGAGCCCAAAGGCCTAGGCCTGGTTCATCTTTGGGTCCCCAGTCATCCAGGGCAAGAGAGAGCACCTTTGGGCTGCAGGGCCTCCCACAGCAGGCGACAAGAACCTCTGGGGTGGAATCCTGGCTCCTCCATTTCCTTGTGCGTAACGTCAGTGAGTTTCAGAGTTTCATAACTGCTTTGAGCCTCAGTTTCCTCCTTTGTAAAGTGGGGGCTTGAATGGTATTTACTTGAAAGAGAGGGTGAAGATTAGAATGTGCCTGGCACACACTCAGAACTGAACACGGCTGGGCTGTGAAGAGGCCTCTGGGTCTGGGCCACCTCAGGGGCCTGCTAGGGGCTTGAGCTGGATGTCTGGGCTCCCCTGAAAAACAAGCCTCAGCCTGGCCCTTCCCTCTGGGGGGTTCAGCCAGACCCAAAGACACACCAGGGAAGGGCAGGTAGGAGGCACCTCCCCACAACTCCCGGTGCAGCCACCTTTAGAAAAGGGCAGGGCCTCAGAACTATCCAGAACCGCAGCGTGGCGGGGACACCTCAGACGGTGAATCAGAGGTGGCTTCTCAGAGAAGGGGGATATTTCATTTCAGATTCAAAGGCTGACAAGGTACAGAGTGAAAAGTGTTTCTACCTCTGTCCCCCTGCCACCTGGGCACCCTCCCAGGACTCAGCCCTTTATGTGTTCTTGTAAGGACGAGGCAGTATCCCTTCTTCTCTCGCTGTCCTGCACATCTCTGGGACTGCACTCCCCACCACACAGATCCTGTGTCCTTCTGATTCAGTGTATGGAGAGCAGCCTCATTCTCTCTGCGTCTCCAAAGTAGCCGCCGGATGACTCCCACAATGCACTTCACTGGCCCCCTGCTGGTAGGCCTTCCAGGCTTTTGCATTCACAATGTGTAGCCTCATGCAAACATCACTTCCCACACATGCCAGTATATCTGAAGAAGGCAGTCCCCGCAGGAGGGTGGCTGGGGCAAAGGGCATCTTAATCTGAACAGATCTCACTGTTATCACCCTCCACACAGCAAGCCCTGGTGGGCGGAGTCAGCATGTTTCCATTGGGAAGACTTTAAAGAATAGGGTGATACTTAAGTGGGGAGGGGAATCCAAGAAGCAGTGCTATATCGTGGATAAGGGTGAAGAGATGGGGAGCCATGATAAATTTGAAGGGGGAAGGGAATGAGGGTTAAATGGGAACATTAAGAGGCTTTGGAGCTGTTGTGATGGTCAAGCAGTGAGGATGTGCATGTGCCACGCCCGGGCGCTCCCAGGACAGCAGGCCACAGAGGCCAGGGCAGGCATCACAGAACGGACAGAGACCATGAGTTTGGCCCAGCAGTTAAGCTCTCAGGCTGAGAGGGCAGCATGCCTGGGTTTAAACCCTGCTCTGCCACTAACTTATTGAGTGAGTCACTTGGTTTCTCCAAGTCTCAGTTTCCTCATCTGTAAAATGGAACATAAGAGCTACTGCCTCAAATGAAATAATTCATGCAGAGCCCTGTCCTGGGTGCCGACTAGTCAGTTTGCCTCCACTTGTTTTCTGCTCGACCTGGCAATATGTGTAACCTGGGTAAATGTTTGCTGAATGAGTATGAGAGCCAACGACGATGTCAATGCAAGAAAACCTGTGCCGCCCCTTCTGGGCTGTGGAGCTTTGTGGGGCCACATCACCTCTTCAAGCCTCAGTTGTCTCATCTGACAAATGGGAATCAGATGCTCTGTGTGGTGAGGTTGAATGAAGGAACATGTCTGTTCACACCCAACATCAGGAGCCATGCTGTGTGCGAGGAGATGGGGAGGGACGTGACTTTGCCACATGGGCAGGGCAGAGAGGGCAGGGCCATCTCCAAAGCTGCCTCTGGGCCAAGCCAAGTAGCTGAGGCCAGCTGGTTGGCTCTGATAAGTGACCATCACCATGTAAACAACCAACAGAACAGAGATGTCCTGGACTCCAGTGGGGGCTGAGCCTGCCTCAGGAAATTCCAGCAGAGGGGACCTGAGTGGTGGGGCTTTGGTCCAGAGGAGCCTCCACTGGCAGGTGCTGAGAGACATGAAGTCTTTTTCTAGCCATATGACAAGAAAGAGTCATAAAATAGCAGTAGTAATAAGAATCATAATGACAAGAGTACCCATTTACTGCATGTTTATTATGTTATTTAATCCTCAAAACAACCTGGAGAGAAAATGTTTGCAAAACACATCTCTGATAAAGAACTTATACCCAGAATACAAAGAATTCCTCCAACTCAATCATAAGGAAACAACCCAATTTAAAAAATATGCAAAAGACCTCAACAGACATTTTATCAAAGAAGAAACCTGGGTGGCAAAAAGCTTGGCGTCACTAGTCATTAGGTGAATGCAAACTCAAACCACAGTGAGATTCCACTGCACACCCACTAGAATGAGCTAAAATTTAAAAGGCTGACCATTCCAAGTGTTGCACAGGGTGTGCAGGAACTGAACTCTCATACATTTCTGGTTGGAATGCAAAATGGCACAATCGCTCTGGTAAACAGCTTGGAAGTCTCTTATAAAATTAAAAGTACACTTACATGCAACCCGGGCCTGCCACTCCCAAGAGAAATAAAAACCCACACTTACACATACCAACAAACAAACAAACAAACAAACAAACCCTGTATGTAAATATTTATATATTTAGTCATTCTAATTAAAATAAAGAACTCAAACGTCCGTGAATTTGAGAATGAAAAACCAAATTATGGTACGTTGATCGATGGAATACTACTCAGCAGCAAAAAAAGAACTCAACTACAGATACAGGCAACAATGTGGATGAGTCTCAAATGCATTGTGCCAAGTCCAAGAAGCCAGACTCAAAAGGCAACATTCAGCATGATCCCATCTGTATGCCATTCTGGAAGAGGCACAACTAAAGTGACATGGAGTAGGGCAGTAGGGACTGGGAGCTGGGGACAGGGATTAGCTGCACAGAGGCATGAAGGAAATTTGAGAGTGAAATGAAATGTTCTAAATGATTTTGGTGGTGGTCATTAAAAAACGTATACATCTGTCAGGAATCATCGAATTTACATTTAAATAGGTGAATTTTATTGTATATACATCACACTTATTAAAACTGGAGGCAGAGGAGGGAGGCCTGTTTGATTAACAAAAAAAAAGCCTGAAACACTCAGGGCCATTACCGCCGTGTCACAAACGAGGAAACTGGGGTTTAGCAGGAGAACGTGCTGGCTCCAAGGCTGGTGGCAATCCCTGACAGGAGGGGACACACGGGGATCTGCAGTGAGGCGTGGGGTGACCAGCGGCCAGTGGGTCTGGGGTTAGGAGCAAAGGAGGGCTGGAGGCGGAGGCTCTGGCCCTGTGGGGCAGCCTGGGCTGGGACGATTTCTGGAGATGCTGAGATTTCAGGGGTGGTGCGGGAAGAGGGATACGCGGCAGTACGGACTCGACACGGGGCTGGGGGTCAGGAGCCTTCTCACGCATCACCTCTTTAGCTCTTCACCCAAAGCTGTGCCTCGGAGAAGTTTGGTGAGTTCCCCAGGCCACACAGCAAAGCCAATAGCAGAGCTGGGCCTGTTGACTTGAAAGTCGCGTCCTTATTTGGGGGACAGAAGGGAAGACGAGAGGCCCTGAGGACCAGCTGTACTCCCCAACTTGATGTGCAGCTCAGTCAGTCCGTCCTCTGCTCTGGGCCTCAGCTTCTCCCCTCTCCTGTGGCACTCCAAGAGCACTCTGGGAGGAGGGCGGGAAGCCGAGGAGCTGGGCAGTGCTGACTGTGGCCAGTCCCCACCAGCCCAAACACTCGCTCCCACACCAAGTGAAGAGGATGAATTAGGAAGGTAAATCAGTGGGGGAAAAAGACACTCTCTCCTCTTCTTTGGGCCTCAGTTTCTCAGTCTTGCAGTGGGGATGAACTGGGCTGAATGACAACTGGCAAACCAGCCTCCACATATACCTTCTTTAGTCCCATGGTTGCTTTCCCAATTTTGATTATGAAAAATTCTGAGCGCATGAGAAGTGGAAGTCTGGAATGACCATTGTTCACACTGGCCCCTGTGCTCTCTTTCTCTCTATGCTTCTCCTTCTCCCCATGCAGGTAGATACTGTTTTCTGAATCACTGAAGGGTAAGTTACTGACATCATAACCTTTTGATCCTAACCCTCCAGATGTATCTATCCCCTGAGAACAAGGACATCCTCCTAGTAAGGGTGACATGATTGTCTCACCTAAGAAAAAAAGCAGTAATTCCACAGACAGCTCACACATGGTCCATGTTCAAGTACCTCATGAGCCCTCCAACTGTCTTATATGTCTAAACTTTTTGAACCAGTATCTAACCAAGATTCACATATTCTATTTGGTTTTATCTCTTTTCCCCTCATTTTTTTATTTTGAAAAAATTTACATCTCCAGAAAACTGGCCAGAATTCTGCCACGAGTATGTATATGGACTTCGTCTGGATCCGCCAACTGTTAAGAGGCTGACAGACCCTCTCTCTCTCTTCCCTAGCCATCGGAGAGTTGGGGCAGACACACACAGCTGTGTTGTTCAATCAGTAGCCATCACTTCCAGATCAGGAGACCTCACTTTGTTCTTTGACTTCCAGATCCTATTGAAAAACCCAGAACAGGTCTCCAATATAAAGTCAGCTGGAGCAAGCAGCAGCCCCGCTTTGCCACACTCCACACCCTTCTGTCCGACACCCTGCCTGTCTCTCCCAGTCGTGGAACCTGCCCGGGACCTGCAGGTCCAACCCCCAATCCACTCCAGATGATCTCCCAAGGCCTCCAGGTCTTCTCAGGAGGAAGCAGTCCCATCCCTTCATAAGGCTCCTGTCAGGTCCGTCATGGGAGCTTGTCCTCCACCCAGATGTCCGACTCTGGATTTAGCCTCACTGGTTGGAATCCTGGCTCCGCTATTCACCACCAGAGAGAAAATTGGACGGTTCTCAGCCTCTCCAAAGCCCAGTCCCCTCATTTGTATGATCCCTGCTTTTCAGGGTGAGTGTGAGGACTCATGAGGTCATGCACATTGGAGCACTCCACACAGCCCCTGACAAGTAAGGGGCACACGGTAGACGCTGCTGCCGGAATAAGTTTTCTCAGAAGATAATCACACGGGTGGACAAAAACATGTATGAACACAATGCCACGCAGTGAAAAGTTGGAAATCGACCTAAATCCTCAACAACAGGAAACTGGTTAGATAATTATCATATCCTTAAAATGGAAGAATCGACAGCTGAGCCAAAGAATTTCTATATTTAGAAATGACTCAAACAGCCATCGATAAAGGAATGTATCAAGGGGAATGGTCATGATCTAAACCACTGTTACACCGTCGTGCTAGTCACTCAGTGGAAGGCGATGCAGCTGGGAAGAGGCACGAGGACCCTGGCGGTGTGCTGACGTGGGCGGAGCTCCAGAATACACGGGTAAGAGATATATGTACTTAACTTTTGAGTTATGTGCTTTCTTATGGTTTAAAAATGGGAAGAAAGAATACATACTTGTTCTTACTTGGGTTTGTGTGTACAAAACTCAAGAAGTTCATAAGAAACTAGGAAAAGGCGTCCCTTTGTGTGGTGGAGAGAAGGGGGAAGACGATAGGTGAGGGTCAGAGGCAGGTTGGTCCCAATCGCCTGCATATTCTGTGCTTCAGTTTTTGAAACATGTGGCTCTATTACCTAGTCAAAAGTTAAATTTAAAATATCCTTAAAGAATGATTCTCTGGTTTTCTATATATTAACAGTTGACACAGTATATTGTGAAATGGAAAAAAGAAAGACTACAAAACAGTGCATATGCTTACGCTTTGTCGGAAAAAACACTCTGTGTGCACAAAGCTCCATGTGAACGGTTTTGTCTGCCTTCTTTACTGCTGTGTTCCCAGAATCTAGACTACATAGTAGCTCCTCAGCAAACATTGAACAAGCAGGCAGATGAGTAAGTACGTGAATACACGAATAGCTACAAGAACAAAGAGACGTCTAGAAGGAGATAGCCCAACTGCGAAGAGTGAACGACTCCAGAGGTGGATTCATGAGGAACTTTCATCTTCTCGATTGTTTTCTGTTTGTGCCGAGAATGTTAGCTGAGCGCCTCTCACGCACACACTCAGGAAGGAAAGACAGCGAGGGCACCAAGGACAAGCGGAGGCTCTGGCTGTGGGTAGAGGAGGCTGGGGTACAGGTGCGATAAGGAGGTGAGAGCTCACCAAGAAGAATGCCGGGCTTGTGACCAGGGTGGGCATTCCACCCTGTCCCACCTGCCCTCACTCTACCCAGACCCAACAGAGTGACAGAGCCAAGGTCGCAGCAAGTCTAGTGCTGGTTCAAAATTCTAAACCTGTCACTTAGCCCTCCTGGGACCTCCTCATGAAACTTTAGTTCCTCTCTTCTGCGGTGGGGTGGTGGTGTCCGTGGGTGCACATGGTGGCGTCCCCTGGTGGTGGTGGCAGTTGAGATTGGCCTTCAGGATTCCCAAGTCAAACTCAGCTGCTTCCCTGGGGTCAGTGGCCCCTGGCCCCACCACTGTGGGTAAGAACATCTGCAAATGTCCACAGAGTCCCTCGGGGCACCCTACAGAGACTGTCCCACTCTTGGGTCCAGAGCAGGAAGGTGCTGGGTTTGAATTTGACTCTGCCACTTGCCAGCTGTGTGACCTCATCTGTAAAGTGAAGCTGACAACAGTAGCCATCCACATGGCATCTCCGTGAGAACCAAGAGCTCAGGACAGCAGGCACTTGGCCATGGTTGTCACTGCATATCTGGACGCGTGTAGGAGTCCTCTGCCTCTCGCATTTGTCCTCCATGGTCCATCGCCACGTGGCTTGCAGAGGGATCTTCAAAACGGAGGCTGACACACCATTTCATGGAACAAACTACCAACTGCTCAGCACCCGCAGCCAGTCACAGAGGCATCACACCAACTACAGGAAGTAGATTTGGTGGGCCACGCGCTGCATGACTCCATTTATATGACATGTTGGAAAAGGTAAAGCGACAGGGACAGAAGATCAGTTGGAGATGCGGTTGGGGATGGTTAAAGAGGCACAGGGACATAGGGGTGATACAACTGCTTTGTAACCAGGTTGTGGCAGTGGTGTATATATACCCACGTGAGGGTATACATTTGTCACATGAGGTTATACATTCAGAGGGTATACTCCGAAAAGTGTAATTTTTATGTAAATGCTATCTGAATTTTCTTATGAAAAAAACACAAACAAAAACCTCAACCAAGATGCATATGCTGGGCCTCATTTTATTGTTCTATTTACATATATGGTTGAAATTTTCCAGTATTAAACAAACAAACAAACAAAAAATCCTAAGACTGTGTCTCCAGTCTGCTCAAAACTGTCCCGTGGCTTCCTTCCTGGCTGAGAGTAAAAGCTGAAGGCCTCACTGTGGCCAGGGAAGGCCTCGGACTGTCCTCAGACGCCTTAGCCTCACCTCCTGTTTGCTGACTCACTCTGCCCCAGCCACACTGGCCCCAGTGTGTTTTTAAAACACACCTCAGGGCCTTTGCATTGACTTCCCTCTGCTTGGACCACTCTTCGCCCAACGTCCCTTGACTCACTCTCTTGCCTCCTTAAGTCTTTCATCAGAAGAGTCCAATCAGCGGAGGTCAGTCCTGGCCACCTTGTCCTCAAACCTCTAAAGCCCCCCCGCAACCCCCCGCCCTACTGGATCTCTCGCTGGGGCACTGGAGATGAACCATACATCTGTTTCCTTCTTTGCTCATTGTTTCTCCTTCCCCTAGAATGTAGCTCTGGAAGGACATGGAATTTGGTCTGTTTTGGTCACTGTCATGTCCCCCTAGAATAGTGATGGGCACACAGTAGGTGCTCAATAAATATTTGCTAAATGCATTACTGATTGACTGAATAAATGATATCCTATACACATATGATTGGGTCTCCACGTGGCACTGCCAGGCCCCAGAGATTGGGGCTCTCAGCACCCAAGGTTCATCTACCACAAAACTGTTGGGACCCAGCTTTGCTTTCTAACTTCAGGGGTCTCAGGTTCATTCAGCAACTCCTCCCCAAGATCTTGTCTGCGACCAGCATGTTTTGGGGTGGAAAGATAGAGTAAACCCATTCAACTCAGCAAACATTAATCACTTGCTTTATTCTTTTATTAATAGACACACTGCCTTGTTCCACAAAGGATTTCTGAAAGTTTCGAAGACCCTAATAAGCTAATAGACATTTATTTAAAAGTAGGAGACAAACAAGGGAGTCAAAACAGGGAGGATCCTGGGTTCTCACACTGGGCTGGGCTTGCACTGTGCCCTGCCAGGGCTTAGCAGAGGAGGACTGTCTTCTGGACCCAGGTTGACTGAGGAGCATCATTTAGAACTTCCCGAAGGAAGCAACGTCTGGGCAACAGCACCTGCCAAGGCCCAGAGAGGAAAACAGCACAGCCTGTTCGTGGGATTTCCAGACCCTTGTTCTGGCTTCCACACTCCACTCAAGTCCTTTGGAGATGAAGAAGTCACCTGACACACACACAAGATCACATCTTGCTTGCTCATGACCGCAGCTGGCCCTGATTCAGCTGAGGGCAAGCCTCCCCCGCCCACCACCACCACCACTCTGACCCCAGCAATCTTTCTGTTTTCTTGTATAGAATGACTCACTCGCTGGCCTTGTTTTGTTTCCCAACTCTGTGATACAACACACACTTTAAAAAAAAAAGATTTGCTACCATTTTCTCAATAAATATGCATATATCTGACAAAGGACACATAGCCAAGCTATAGAAAGAACTCCTATAAATCAAAAAGAAAAATTTAATAGGCAGAATACTTAAACAAGCACTTCACAAAAGTAGATTTCCTAATGCTCAAGGAGCACACAAAGTCTCCACACCATTAGCCACTGGCAAATGCAAATTAAAGCCACTGAGAAGAGACTTCACATTCCCCAGAACAGGTAAAATAAAGACTGAACAGACTGACAATACCAAATTCTCAAAATTGTCAGTAGGAGTGTAAACTTGTACAATCACTTTGAAAAAGTCTGGCAATTTCTCACGAAACTCAAGATGTAGCCCGGCAGCCCCTTCCTGGTGGCGCCCCACGAGGAACACAATAAGAACACAAAGATGTGGTGAAGAATGTCCATGGCAGGCTATTTATAACCGTCAAAACCAGAAACAGGCCCAATGTACATCGCGGGTGGATAAATTGTGGTAAATGCCCACAGTTGAAAACTATTCAGTGATGAAAAACATACCCCCTCCAACATGGATGAATTTCACAGATAAAATGAACAAAAGAAATTAGACACTGAACAGGACATACTCTGATTTCATTTGTACAAAGTTCTGGGAAAAGCAAATTAATCATGCTAGAAGTCAAGGTGGGAGTTATTTCCGGGGATGGGGCACTGATTGGAAGGAAGCAATGGAAACACTGGTGTTGTGTGTCTTGATTGGGTCATGGTCACGTGGCAGTGAACATCAAGCTGACACTTTAATTAGCAAACTAGTAAAAAGTAACCTATAGTCATGTAATTCAGTGTTGCAGCTACAGGTGGGGGGGGGGTAACTTCAGATGTAAGCAAGTTTGGGGGCAGGGGCCTAATCAAGTTCCCTTTCATTTCTTTAAATTATTTATTGATTTCAGAGACAGATAGGAAGGGGAGGGGAGAGAGAGAACCATCTATTTGTTGTTTCACCTATTTGTGCATTCATTGACTGCTTCTTTTCAGTGCCCTGACCAGGAGTTGAACCCACAACCTCCTGAGCTACGGGCCAGGGCCTTCAAGTTCCCTTTCACACACAAAAAATCTGGACCCCTGAAAGTCTGGTTTGTCTTCAAGCAAGTCCCTCTCCTCTTGGGACTCAGTTTCCCCATCATTGAATTGAACAGGGCTCTCCAAGACCTCTTACTGCAATTTGGCCTCTTTTGAGGAGCGGTAGCTTTTTGCCCCCATCTCAAACAGGGCTTCTAACCTAGGTGGAACCCACAGCACCCATCCTCCCAAGGCCCCAGCTTTGTGTGACCTCACAAAGGTCTTTCACTGCCCTCAGCTTCTACTTCCTCGTGGGTAAAACAGTCAAGGATGTCTGTTTCTCAGGTTTGTGAGGAGAATGCTCACTGAGCTCAGTGAACCCTTACTAAGAGCTTCCTGTAGCTGTGCACAGGACGGGCGCACAGAACGTGCTTAATAAATGGTGGCTGCGAGGTGATAACTGGAATTTTCCTACATGTCATTATATCTTTTTGAGAAGGGGTCTGTGTGGGGACCCCAAAGTTGCATGTGGGTCAAACGCAAAAAGGAAAAGTGGTCCCGGGAGGATACTGTGCGCGTTTTGTTTGGAGCTACAAGTGAAACACTGACGGCAGGCCGGCGGCCCCTTTAAGAATCGGATGGAATGTATCAAAACAAAAAGGCCTCGCGCCCACTGGCTGCACGCCGCACGTGATCTCACAGCTGATTTCCTGCCCCCCCGCCTTTTTTTTTTTTTTTTTTTTTTTTTTTTTTGTTGCGGCCGCTGTCGAGTGTTAGTTTCAGCGCCGCCGCCTGCGGTCTTTCCGGTGCGCGTTCCCGGCCTCCCAGTGCCCCGGCCGCCCCGCGCCCCCTCCTCTGCGCGCTCTGTCCCGGAGGAACCCGCCCGGGCCCCGGGTCCGAGCGGCCTCTGCCCCGCGCGCAGATGGCGAACTCGCCGGCCGCCGTG